>LR736882.1:5397102-5562224 GCA_902654985.2 Oryctes borbonicus
TTCAGCGGAACGGAACGGTTATGGATCAGCAAAGCGGAACAAAAATACAACAGCAGTCTTTAGAAATCTTCTGAAGAAGCTGACAGGATAGTCAGCGAAACGTCAAGTTAAATATTAACTACACGACATCACCCGAAAGACATTTCTACTATGGATTACGGTCGTGAAAGCCTACACTCAACTTTCTAATAAATCCTTCAAAGAAAATAAAATAAAAAAGTGAAAAATTTTATTTTAAAAATTGTCCTGTATAGGCAACCTAACTAACACAGTTAGTTTACAATGGTTATAAATTCAAACACAATGTACGGACGACCATTACTTCTTATATTAGTATTATATAATGTGTGGCGAAGGTATTAATTACCCCCCTAATGCGAGTGGCACATATCGATTTCATGTAGGTTCCAATCTCAGTTGGTAATATGAGCAAGGAGTATACATACACGAAGTAGAGACAAATAACAATGTAAGTAAAATTAATATTTCATACGATGTGACATCTAGTATTGAGAAAGCAACTTTCCAAGAGTCGGTCATTCCCCGGACGTAAACCTAAAACATTAGCAATTATTTGACTTCCTAGATTCTGCAGTAGTTTTAGTAGTGATGTGTATGAAAAATTACCATTTTTATAATCATATTTATATATATTAAAAATTTTTATGAAATATATGTAATCAGAGTTAGGTATGGAACCTCCTCGTTGTTATGCAAGCCTGATACCAGGAGTAATTCTCGTTCATAAGAATTGGGATTTACAGACCCAGGGTATGTTAATTAGGTTGCCTATATGGAAGAGTTGTAAAGTATTTGTCTATTTTAAGAAGGATGGTTATTTATAACTTAAAACTAGTTAATTTCTACTATTTGTGTCCAGAGATTACAGGTACCAAATCTATATTTTATCAGCGCTTTATTTATTTTACGTTTTAAACTAAATAAAAAAAAAGAAACGCTGACTGATAGGCAACTTTATTAACGATATTTAAGCGCTGTAGACTGAGTTGCCTACATTATAGAAGTTTTCTGCGAGGATTATTTGGAGCATAATTAATTTCTTTCCATTAATTTCTTGTTTATTGAAGAAGTGCTGATAATAACCAATAATTCTCATTCTTATTTATCTTGAATTGATTTAAAACTAATTTGGTGGGATTACAACGCAATAAATATAACATAAATACAAATATAAATTTATTTAAATACAAATGGGGACTTTTACAGAAGAGGATTTACTCATAACAAATTCGATTTGTCACCTGCCAATACCAATCTAAATCACTATTTATACAATGAATTAATAACGTTGGCAGGCGTCAAGCGACTGATGCCAGAGCTGTTACATAAATTCACAAAATTGCTAAATTGTCAAATGTAAAATTACTATAAATAACCTGAAACAAATTTATGAAACACCTTACTCTGTGGCATACATTCAAGCGGTAAATGGAATATTTAGGTAACTGGTAGTCATAAATGATGTATTAATAATTAATGAATATTATGAATGTTTTAAATGACAAATTTTGATGATCTGAACTTCAATATATATACTTTGTTTTTTTTTCTTTTTAAGTAGCTAGTTTTCTTAACTTCGTTTTTTCAGGTACAATATAAAAATTTAAAAGATTCCAAAACAACGATGTCACTGTAAATTTTTGTATTCTCCGACTTAAAACGATTTTATGTTTTACGTTTACTTTTTTTAATATTCAAAAAAAAGCAAATTTGTGTAAACAGGCTACTTAAAGTAATTGTTTATTAGTGATGGATTCTCTGAGGAAAATTAAATTAATAAATAATATTGCATATTTTGATATAACTATCACGTTTATGAAACAAAATATTGTGAAAAAAATTTACAGTCTAGAAGAATAGAAAAGCTGCTAAAACTATACTAAAAATAAACACAGACCAAACACTTTCTTCTTTTATAAGGTGCCTGTCTGACTTTTGATTTTTTTAAGGAAAACGATAAAAATGAAATCCAAATAAAAGCTTCCGGTGATTCTAACATTCTTTTGTCGCAGGATTCAATTAACTATATTATCTTTACTTATTTATCGGGGGGAGACGTTTTCATGTAATGTAATTACATGTATGCTGGCAGAAGCTTAATTTTGGATTTGGGAACCCTGAATTTAATTTAAAATTAGAATACAAAAAAAAACAGAAAAAACGAAACAATTCATTCATATTAAACAAAGCAATAAGTTTGTTAAATTTGGTCTTTTTCTGCTAAGTATATATATATATTTATATTATTTATATCAGTATTGGAAAACAAATTAATTTAAGAAACCGATGAAAATTAAACTGTTAAGTTTTATCTTTTAATAATACATCTTTGTACAGAATTGGTCTTGGAACAATACTTCACATTTATATATGCAAATTTTTTGTTTGAAATGAATTACAGTGAATTAATTGATATATACATATATATACGGTTGTAATTGAATCAATAATTTTGTTCTGAATTAATACTAATCATGAAACACAACTTTACTTGTAATTTATTGTAAATTGTTTTTAAAGAGATCGTGATCACGGAAAATTATTGCCTAATATCTATAAAATCATGAGGTTCATTTTTTATATTGAAAACGTTTCCCGTGACCGTAGGGCAGTGTGATATTCGGTAGTTTCTCTTTGTAATAAATTATTGCATTAACAATTTATATAACAACAAATATAACGTAGGTAAAGGCAATATTACACAGCCCTAAATTTTCTTATTATTAAACTGTTTACATATATATCAATTAATTGTTTTTTTTTTTTGTAATATGTATGGAATAAATTAAACAAAATTAAACAGGGGGGGAATAGATATCGTATAATAATGATGCCACCACATTGATGTCGTGAGTTAATTAATTTAAAGTGTAAAATATAGTTCCCATGTTAAGAACAATGAATTAATCAAATTCAAATCGAAATTCAAGTTTTAAAAGAATCGATCGTATAGAACATAAAATTAAAAAAAAAAATTTCAATGGAAATCGTGCATCATACAAAATTCTTAGTAACTGTTTTTTTTTTTCTTCTAATTTATAAAAACTCTTAATAAAATTATGCGCCGTTAATGTAACACTAGACTTCACTGTACACTGTGTAAAAATTCGCACGGGGGCTTGATTTATTATTGTTTACCACGCACAACAGCTAGGCCATAAAGTCGGGATCACTGTAGTCATTTTCACTCTCGTCACCCGATGAACTCACTAACTTTCGTCGTTTTTTCTTGTGCCTATGTTTTTTAGTTTTCTCTGACGTTTTCTGATGACGCGGAGTCCTTTTAGTTTCACTGTCCAGTCTTCGATTTGAAATCACTAATTTCGGCACTTTTGGTGGTGTATTATCCTAAAAAAAAAACAAACTTATTTCACTTGCAATTCATATAAATTTTACTGTAAATAAATAAATGCGAAATTCCTTCGTATATTACGTCGATTTATATAACTAGATATGCTCATTTTATCGCTTACGCAGTGACGTGGATCTGGGATGATAAGGGCGGCCCGAAAAGAATAAATACTACCGCAAAGACGGATATTTAACGTTCTAAACGTCAAAAAATCTATATAATACACACCTTATAATTTGATAATGTAACTTGGTCAGCATCAGTTAAAACAGATGCACCGCCAGTCGCTACCGGCATCACAGTAGTAGCCGATGGAGCACCTACACTAAGAGCTGTTAACACTTTGTTATTTTCATCTTCATCAGGATCATCCGGATCTAGCTGAAGCATCAATTGTTTGAACTGAAAAAGAAATAAACAAGTGAATTACAGTCATAGATATTAATTTCTTTAATCTTCTTTAATCTTTCTAGTATAGAAACTTACATCCAAATACTGCCTAATGAGATCTTTTCGACCTTCTAGGTCCAAATATTCCGGTGGACTGCCTTCCTTAATTTTATTTATCGTGGTCTTCGGATTAAATAACGCGTTGCTTCTACGGTTCGCAGTCTTCTCATAAACCTTTGCTGGTTCCGATGGCGAATACTGCTGAATTTTACTGATGTAAAACAAAAAACATATATATATTCTTTGAGGATCAGACGGATGAGCATACTCTTACCTATCGCTTAAACCATACACATCTTTTATATGCTGTTTAAGCATTAATAACAACAAACAACCTTGGGCAGCTGTAATGCAAGCTTGCAGTTGGGATACATCTTCTGGGACGCGCTCTACTAACTGATCTTCATCATCATCGTCTTCGTCTAAGGCCGATACTTGGTTCATGCATATTTCTTCTTTGACACCAGCTACGCCCACGGCTTCCCTTTGAGGTTCCGTCATTATTAATCCCTAATAAAACAGATCATGTTAAATCAAACGTGTTAATTAATTGATAAAACTAAAACAAAACAATAGCAGATAATTAGACACTGCTTGCACAAAATATAATTCTGTGCGTGTCAAATAACATAATACAAGGTAAGGAAGAGAAGGATACTTTACGTAAAATATCGAGATTTACCTCTCTGAAAGATTGCAGTAAATTTGTCCCAGACACTGATATCATAATGTCTATATGATGCACTATAAACAACGGCTCATCTTGTACCATATACGGGAAATATGCTAAATTATCGGCTAGGTATAACATGTATGATAAACTAGTCCGCTGGAAAAACGAGAACATTGAAGCAAAGATCAATTGCTGAACAATAACTCACCGCTTGATCGTCGAATTGCTTCAATATATTTAAAATTAAGGCACGTCTTTGTTGTCTAGAATTACGAAGGATCGAATAGAGATATCCGTTGAGCGCTGACGGATATTCGCCCTGCTCTTTCACCCTAAAGCCACGGACGATCTCAGCGTCTTGAAAAATCTTCTGAAGTTCGTAGGAAAGCCGCACACCAAGTGATGATTTTGTGTGGATGAAGCCCGGATACTTCTTCTCTATCTCCAGCAACTGTTTGTCGGCGCTGTGGGACACCATCTTCTCACAATCGGTGCTCATGCATATCAAATATGGAACGATCTGCAGGAGAGATTACAAAATAAGTTCATTTAGGTTAATTTTTATAACAAATTTAAGTTTAAATAAACCAAAATTCAACTTAAATTCTACTACGAACACTTTATTAAAACATAAATTCAAACGAAATACATTGTATTAGAGTTTTACAGAAATAAATGTAATTTTACAGAAATAAATGTAATTTTACAGAAATAAATGTAATTTTACACAAATTATCAAAGAATACGTTCAATGTCTGTTAATATCGCTTGTATATGATGTGTTAAATATGAGTGTGGGCGGTTCACGACGCTACAAGCAATCACAGAACGATTTAATCCACAAGCACTTCCAAGAATCCTCTTAGATTTCACAAATACGTAAGGTATATTCTTATCTTCGCAAATCAGAGGTAGGTGAAGCAATATTTCGATTGGGTCGGCATCAGCAGCCATGACGACGAATTCAGCGATACCACGATTGACGCTCTTACTTGCTTCGTTAGCTCCTTTGCGTAATTGATTGTAATTCTTGGCACTTTGTACTAAATTCAGTATTTTATTAGTAAGTAATTTATCGGCTAGCGGATAAGCTTTTGGATTAACTTCTTCGGACATTGTGATCTTGCTTAACTTCACTTATGGCGACGGAGTCACTATTAAGACATTCTCTGCTTATATAACCTTATAGGATAGTGGGGGCAAGTAGTAATTTAGCGGTTATGTTGTTTAAAGCTTATTTTGGCTTAATTTACAATCGTTTTAACGGGTCACAACGCGCATTATTTTGAAATAATAAACCTAAGTGGTTATTTCGACTGTGTCACGTTACTATTGGCAGAATATCTTTAGGATCAATTTCGAATGGTCGCAGTGTCGGTTAAACTTATTTCTTTTGAATTTCTTAAATAAAATATAATACCCATTATGTAGAAATAACAATAAAAGTAATTTTTCTAAAAATACATAAATTGACGTATATAAATATAAATTGTGAAGAAGACCTCTTATTTATCTTTCGAAACGAAATAACCACTGAGTTCGCAGATTTTTATTAAAATGTTTTACATACTTTCTTTTATCGACGGAATTATGAAAAAGTGAAAGAAATATAGAAGATTGTACGTTATTCCAATATAAAGCATAAAAATAACAGTGCTCCAATTTTTGATTCCATTCTTCAGGAAAAATATTGTAAAATGCACCGTTTCCAATATTTTTGAAATATTTTTCGTAATAATTGTTAATTTGTACATATAATTTATCACCAACCAATTTATTTTTTAACACCCCAAACACCACCTAAATTAGACCGTCTTTATTCGAGTAAAGGCACAAAAATATAACCGTTTTTGTAGTAAATAAAATTAGACTCGTTTACAACATACAGCGTAATCGCAGTAATAACAACGCTAAATAGATAAACTAGAATACAATTACAATATAAAATTGGCACGCATGGTTGGTTCAGGATTGGAAGGATGGCGCACACGTACAAGATTTCTTCAAGTTCTTCAAGGTTCAATAAATGGCGTTGGTTTTTTTACGAGTAATTTAAATTAATATAATATGGCAATCACATCAACTTATTTAATTTTAATGTAAGAACGACTTTTTATTTTTTTAAGCACGTAGTTAAAATAATTGTAATTCTTTTGTACATTTCTTAGAATGACTACGACATAAAAATAAAAATGTTGCAGCAGAAAAATCCTTTAAAATTTCTTTAAAGTTACAAAACATCTCAAGATCATCTTAAATTGTTTTTTTTTGCACCCAGTGAAATGGCGAGTGGCACAACAATTCAAACAATTTAAATAAACATTAGGAAAATTATTATTTATATCCTCCAATAGCTTTTATATATTATTTAGGTTGTTTAGGTACTTAAAATAGAGCTGCGCGTTAACAGTGAAATATTTTATAAACAAATTTATACATTTTTTCAATGAAGGAAAACAACAAGAATATACACATACAACACACCCTCAACATGAAATTAATTTGACTAACCTGTACAGGATGCACCAATCCTTGCTGCAATATTAATTGTATCACTCTAAGAGCTGGTTGTCGAACATGTAAATCAGGATGTAAATAAGATTGAAGGATTTCCTTCAAATATAATTGGATAACTGTGCTGGCCATGCCCGAAGAGACGTCACCCATCTCCTTTAAATTCTCGTCCTTGGACCTCTTGGACCCTGAAAGCAATACGGTATAATTATTGCACTTGTAAGGTCTTTTTTTCTCGTAAGAACTCACATTCAAGATCTTGTTGTATCATACGCTTATCTTCTTCTAATAAATAGTTCTCGATATTGATGAGGACTTCACTTTTCATCTTCAAGGGCACAGTATCCGACGTCAACATTCGATGGTAGAACAATTTTAAATCGTTCTGCAACATGAATTCATAATGCCGGATGCAAATCGACCCTATAGCTTTCAATGTGTTCGCTTGTATGTCAAAATCATCTTGATGAAGAAAATAAGACAATATAGAAAAGACCTGGTCTTTGATATCTCGAGGGAGGTCACCAATAACTTCGTGATCTTTAAAATCGAAGTGTCTGAGTAGTAAGCCGACAATAAACAGAGCTCTTCGTATGTACTGCCTACACCTGGTTTCCCTCAAGGCTGGGTTTTCTGGTTCTGATTGCAACCAAATTTTGTATCTTACCAGATATTCGTAGTATTTGTTAAAACAATCTCGGATCAACTTAAAATTTCTCGTAACGTTGTTGACGATCGAACCTAAACAAGATAAACAACTTGCGACTATAATCCTATCATGCTGTAATATAAGCTTCATGGAATCCTCTTCTAGTTGCGCTAGAAACGATTCACTAGGATGTTCCATTAGAGGCACGACTAATTCAAGCATTCTAGCAACGCTACTAATGATCTGCGTGTCGCCATTTGATTGGCACTTCAAGCTCAAGTAGGGTTGCAAAGTGATTGCATGTTTTATCAACAATTGTGGTCTTATCTTCGCAAAAAGATATAGAGTAGTAAGACAAGCAACTAGTCTTTGTGATGAACTATTGTTGTCGTTTGTTTCTTCCAAACGTAAGACGTTTTGTATTAAACAATCGACGATCTGCCTACAAGCTAACAAAAGCGCTTTTGGTGGTTCTAACTGTATTTTCGTTGAATCATCCTTATCTTCTTTGGGTTTAAATAACTAAAAAATATTTTGTATTTCGTTAACAGTGGGCATGCGTGATTTAATGGAACTACTCACACTCACTAACAATTGTTCGAACCACTCCAAGCCAATATCCTTGGAAGAAGCTACAACATCTGTGATGTTCATGACCCTCCGTAGCAATGATGTGTCCTTCGTTGGCGTGAACCACATATTTTGGAAAACCTCCATTACCAACTTACGAATGCCCTCCTCATCGTTCACCCGCCTAATCATCTTAACACAAATCTCAGGTATCTTTGGAAACTCAGGACATTCTATACAAATATCCTTTAATATCTTAATGACCCTTTTTCTTACACTAACACCCGTATCCAAAATTCTCGCTGAGAGCATTTCGTAATACTTGTTTATCAATTCCGGCCTGCTCAAAACGAATTTACCAACGAGATCAACTGCTGCTTCCCTCACTGAGGTTGAATGATCTAGAAATGAGTGATTAACACCCATTTGCATATCGTGTCTGCCTAGGACTGAAGGATCAGCTTCAACTATCATCGTTAGACACTTCATTGCCTTAGTTCTAATTGCAATTGATGTTTCTTTTAGAACAATCAGAATCTGGATTACAAAAATTAAAATTAGTTTGGAATTGAGGTTAAAACAATGATAGGCATATTTACCGCTTTTAAATATTGATCAAAACTTTGGGAAAAGTATCTTTTGGAAGCTAGATATTGTGCTATCAATTCAGCGCTGTTATAATCAATATAAGTCTGGAAAACTTGAATTCGATTCCCCGCTGAAGTCTTCTCCTGAAACGGTCTAATCTTGCTGACGAGGAACTTCTTCCTCTCATCTATGATTTTGTACTTCTCCGCGTTTGCTTGATCAAGGGATTGTTCTTTGTACTTGTCCTTCTTCTCCTCTTCCGACGTATCATCGTCATCTACAATTAATTTTAATTTTGACTCTACATTAGGAAATGGAAAAACCTGCGATATTACCTTTATCAGCTCTTCGACTTTTATGATTTTCTTTGGCATTTGATCTTTTACTTTTACTATCACCAGACGCTAATTGAGATTTCTCGTTCACGGCTTCCTTGTACCATTGAGCAATGTAAAAATGTCTGGCGTACTTGTAGGCTTCGTCGTTGTGTGCTTTTACTGCTAGGAAATCTAGCAGAACCCTCTGTAGAAATTGTATTCTTTCTTCGTCACTATTCATGTCTATGTGTTTCTAAAAATATGTCGTAATTTGAATAGACTTGTTATCCAAGAACATTAAAAATATTTGCCCGTAATTATAATTATATATTAGGAATACGTAGGTTTCCGGATAACTGCAGACGGTGTGAAACAGATTAATTTTATGTAATCGCCACCAAAAATAATTACTTTAATTTTATTTGTTTAATTTTTTTTACATAATTTTATTACTTTAAAGCTAAACGGTTCTATTGTCTTTGTTTTAAGAACGTTGAATTATACTATTAAACGTTTAGATACATTAAGAAGGTTGCATAATAGATTATTATACCAATTTATTGTGAAACCAATAAATCTAAATCTTACCTTCGTTTGGATTTCTTCGTCGTTCTCTTTCATTTCTTCCGATTTAATCTCTTTAATAATTTGATCGATAGTGTTCAATTTGCACCTAGACATAACGCTATCCCTTCTTAGCCTAGCAGCAACGACTCCAAGATAATCCAAACTGGCTACCCGTAATGACATATCAGTTCCTTTGTTTGAAAAATTCTTGACGAGCATCTTCCCAAGCAAACTAAGCAACAACTCGGTCGCAGGCCACTCAGGTTTATTTACAGTGGATAGGAGATCTTGCACGAAATTCTCGAACAGTGGCCTATAATCGATGTCTTCGGATTTGCTTCCGCACTTGCTCAAGAACACCGTAAGAAATGTACCGGCAGTAGATGTCGCTTTTTCGTATTTATTACAGATGAGGACGTCACTGTCGACGTTTTTAACGTTTTCGTTTTGTATGCTGTCGATTGCGTTCTTGTTCGCGAGTGATTCCGGTAAAGCAACAACGCACTGTATTAATTGCAAAACTAAAGCAGTTAACATCTGTATACATTCTTCGCTATTTAACCTATATGTTCGTAAGCTACGTTTTGTGCTAGGAAGACGAGCTATCGACGCTAGAATATCGTCTAGCAGTAATCTACGGTGTTTCTCGTATTTCGTAAAAATTGTAGTGACTAATTTTAAGCATGCCAGCTGCAGTTCGCTAACATTTTCGGCGAAAAACGGTGATACACCCATCGAAGACGCGTGCAATACTGATGTATCCGTTAGGATTTGAATGTTCAATAGTTCCGCGAGCAAGTTGATCATTTCGGCGACTTTATTGTATAACGTCGTTACACTTTTCTCCAAGACGTGAGCTGTTTTCTTTCGGCGACCGTCTGCAAGAAACAAACAGGATTTCATTATAAATACAAAGCTGTCCTTCTATTAAAGTGAAATCTAGAATATCATATTTCTATCACAATGCTGAGGTGTTTGATTTTATAACAGACACTCTGTAGTCTTTTTACAATAGGTAAGGTGTTAAACACATCCGGTTTTATTACAGAAAAACGTATAAATCATCTGAAGAAGCAATACAGTTGATTTCAACTTTCTTTCAAGAAGTAAACTAAAACAAATGCGTACCTTTCTTCTTATTATCTAGCCTATATGTAGAATCATACGACGGAAATATTGTATTATGCATCTGGTACTTTATGAACAAAACAACTCTGTCGATAACGTCCTCTATGTACACACGTTTTGGCATATTCGGTGATGTTAGGATGTGTAAACAAATAAGGCAAGCATCAGCAGCTCCCATAACCCTTTCCATAGTTGTTTCCATCCACATTTGCCTAATGCTTTCGTTGTCTTCCTGCAATTTTCAATCGAAAATATATTAGAACGTATTAACGTTGAAATTCTTTAATTTAACACTTACGTCGGTAATAGGAGAGACGCGATCACCTCCACGAATGTTAATTTCAAGTATATTGAGTAATCTAACAAGTTTTTCAGCGGGTATCATTTCAGTAGCGCCTAAATTCCGTAACTTTGCCGTTTCTGTGTTTAACTCCTGTAGCGTATGCCTATTCAATAGATGTTCTTCAGGTACTATTCCATCTTCAGCTGTAATATGACAAAATTATTACGGATACGTAGAATGGGTCTAAATCTAATGTATTTACTTATTTCCGAGAAATCAATGTCTTCTGAACTTTTCAGTACGTGCTCGACGTTCCTATTAAAGCGATCAAAGGTGTTAGTCTCCATTAGCTCTTCCACCGATAACTTCTCAAGGACCGGCACGAATTTCTTCTCTACTCTCCGTAATTTAGGCTTGACCACGACTGGTTCAAACTTTTCCTCTTTGCGTTTCCGTTTGGTGCCGACTAACTGCGAGAATTTATCGGGGAAATAGTCGTCCTCCTCCTCGTTATAGTTCTTCCGGTCCTTCCTGCACTTCCGCTTTGGATCTTCAGGGTCAGAATCGGAATTCTCGTGAAAGGCAGTGCTTTCATCCATTAACTTATTATTAGAAGGTACAATCCCCAGTTCTTTCGCCAGTTTAGGCCTATTCTCAGCGAAATCAGTCAAGCTTATCTGGATAAGCTGCTGGTCCTCGGTGGAGATCCGATGTAACCGGACAAAAGGTTGCATTATCTCAGGCCCTGATTGCTTCTCCTTAACCGGAACTTCTTTGTTTCGCACATCTTTACCCGCGTCTCTTACGTTATTATCATTGGTACTATCCAATCTTTTACAAACTTCCTCCGTAATGTTTTTCTCTTCTACCGTATTCTTCATATCCTTGGCGGTCTCCTTGATATCTCTAGCGGTTTCCTTGACATCCTTGATCTCCTCCATGGGCTGCTTTTTTGCTTCCTCTTCCTTAGTTTTTGATCGAGTATTATGGGATTCCATTGCTGGTACCGGGGATTGAATAGGGGCATCGCTTGCTTGGGCAGGAGATGGCCCTGAGAGAATTAAAGAGATTTCCATTAAATTAATCGTGTATCGGGAGTGATTTTATTAGTTTGGTAAAAGTAACATAATAATAATGTACAATAGAAGACAAATCAATCAAAGTTACAAGAGCTACTAACCTGTATAACATTTACCATTTCTTAGTAACATTTTGCGCTAATATAACTTATATCAGATTAGATTTGAACGTCCAACTTTAAACAATTATAATAACTTTATGAAATAACAATATTCACTTTATAAACACACTAATTAAGTAGGTATAAGCAAAAACCACACTTCTGACAGTTCTATATACGTTTATTGCGTCTGTTAAAACAACGCTTGCGTACATGTCACAATACCTACTACGATATTTTCAATCCATAGCATTCTATTTTAGTTGTAAAAAACAAAGGTAGCCATTTTGTGAAACAACGTGAAATCTGTGGCAATGCAATTTTTATGAAAAACTACGGTGTATTTAAAGTAAACAGTGATGTGAGTGTGTGTGAGTGTTTAATTTGCTAGAAATTACGAGATTGGGTATACTATATAGCTTCTTAATGTAAGTATATAAGAAAAATATATCGATATTAGTTCATTTAACGTATTTATTATCACATAAAAAATCCAGACATATTACTTACCTCTCAACTGTCGTAATTGCTCCGTTGGATTAGATTCACGGGTATTACTCTGCGAATAATCAGGTCCCTGTATATGTGCGTTCTGCGTAGACCCGTCCTTTGATATGTGGGTACTATTACAAACCACTGGAGGGGCAGGAAGTTTCTGCTCTGTTATGACGGATGGTCTTTGCGAAAGAGTTCCTGGTAATCTTGCAGATTTCGGTGAAGGTGGACGCATCTGAGGTTGCTGAGATTGTGTTCTATCACATGTTTGATTTAGATTAGCGGTTGAAATTTGATTCGTATGATTCCACTGCGATGTCTGACATGTATTTGCTGCAACAAGTATCGTTTGTAATAATCCTAATACCTTATTTAGAGCTATATCGAGTGTACGTACTTGTACCATTAAAAACATTAGGATTAGTATCCATCATAGCTCGTAATAGCTCTGGAATACGTTCCTGTTGATCAACCAAAGGCTCTGTCCCCGCATAATTATCCTTAACTTCACTAAAATAGATTCACACGTTTAAAATAAGAACAATAAACACTATCTAAGAGCATACATGTGATCGGCTGATGTTTGAACTAAAGAATGAACTAACTGGGGAACAAGCGTTTCATCCCGAACACCTAATAAATTTAATGCTTCTTCTGCCACTCTCGGATGAAATAGTAATGATTTGTTACTTAGTGTCTGTGGAAGTGGTGTAGGTAAAGGCATTTCGGGTAACACTAAAACAATACAATTGTAAATGTTATATTTTACAACTAACGAGTGGCACAAAAATAACCTCACACTTGCCAAAATAAATTAAATGAATACTAACGTTGATAATAACTATTTAATACGTATGTAACACTTGTTACTGTCAAGAAGTACATGTGCTTCCTAAGACGTTAATAAAATAAGAAACATTTCTATCAAAACTGTTAATAAAAGTGATAAACGTGTTGTATTGCATGGATGCGAAGAACATTCTGAATTTAATCCACCATCGCGTAGGGCAGTTTCAAATTTATTATATGCATTTGAAATTGAAAGTAGCACGTGTGAATGTGTGTGTCAGGGTGTTCCACACAAGCTTCAATAGCATAGTAATTTGGAAGGGAAACAATTTATGGATATAACGGTTTTATTTGTATGTAAAATGAATTGTTTACGCTAATTCGATACGTGAAGTTATTTTTGAGCCACTTTTGCTAAAACTATAGTAAGTGATAAAATTAAGAAGTAATTATCTCAACTGCATAGAATCACTAATATTTTCAAAGCTAAATTTGAACATTACGTATGTAGGTTACGGCATTTTAAATATACTAAATATTGTCTCGTTCATAAAAATATCCTTTAATACTGATCAAAAACATGTATTGTACTGTGTACAAAATGCATGGATTTTATATTGTGCGTGGTATTTATTAAATTTGGTTTGCAATGATAAGAAGATCTTCGCAAGCATCGATATCCATTCAAAACAGTACTTAATAGCTTTTTACTGATAATATACATCTAATATTCTTATAAAATTGTACAATGGGTTACAGATTACGTGTATATTACGAATATAAAACGAATACTCACAGTCTGTTAGACTTGCTACCCCTGCTAATGTGGTGATCGGAACACTTGGTGTATCCCGATCCATTTCCACAAATAACAGCACTGCTCACCCAAAAACCATCACTAAATGTTCTATAAAGAAACATGAAACACATTTATATCGTCGGAACGCGATTATCTGTTCACCACATCTTTTGTTTATACATGGGTTGAGGGACTCTGATGAATCCAATGGACAACAAACAAACCTAACCTAGCACTTTTTGCAAGTAATACAGCTTGTAAATGAAATTTAAGACACAAATCATTTTAATATCCATTTGTTACTATTGTCCTCACCGTTATTCAATATTTTTAACACATGTTTTGATGCTAAACTAAAGTAAATTAATTAATGTGACATAACTGTCAACAAAATTTTATGTGACATTTGACGTGAAGAAAGAAACTTATAAACACACAATTGGTTATTTCTGGGCATTCTGGCTTTTCGCACAGATATATCATCATTTTCCACACAATTTCCAACAGCTCGCCTCCTAATTGTTTATTTTAGCTTCGAATACCTGATGAATGCATTTTTTGTGGTAAATAGGTTTGTTTTCATCGCTTGATAACTCCTGTCTGAATACGTTTGAAACATGACAAATAATGAGCACTGATACCATTAAATCCAATTCGTAGCTTTCCAATGAATTACTCCGTCGATTTAACAACTGCACTGTCTTTTAATTTTTTTATAATTATATACAAAAATATTATAGAATGGCGACGTTCTAAACACAGTTGATGGGAGGCAAACTCCAGTTAACCAGTTCTTCTTATTTCACTTAAATGACTTTCGCCTACTAGAGGACGGTACAAACCTAATTTGGCGGGACTTTCAAATAAATACGAAATTTAAGCAACTAAAAAACTAAGGAAAAATCCTTGGTAAACATAATAAAGCGCATCGCCATTATTCATCCTTCTAATGTGTTGATCATTATCTAAAGATAGACTATTATTAAATTACAATGCGCGTTTTACCAGAAAAATAAGTCCAAAGTATCGCAAAAAAGGTCAAAAAATAATTTCCATTATGCTCCAATCACAGTAACGGCTCATTTCATAAGTTAATTCTAATTTCCTCGGTGTGCACTCAATTCAAACAATAATTATGAGTAATTGATTTGTTTATAACCATCCCAAAAATGTAAATATAGGTTTTTCAATAATTTTTATTTTTACCCTTTATTGTAAGTAAATAAATAAACATTTTAATGAAGTATCGAATTTATTGCAAATTAAAAAATTGTTCCTTTCACACCAGAGGAATACATATATCCAAGCACCCATTGTCTACTATTGATAGTAAATTATTGATTAAATCTTTCTTAGTGTGAGGATAATTTTTTCCGAACCATTTTTTTTTAATTTAATATTTAATGGAATCAAGAAGCCGCCGACCTCAATGCAGGTCACATAATTTCTTTGAATGTTAATTTGAAATAAATTATCCGGGAGTGAGGCGCCATCTAATGTACGGTAGTCGAACTGTCGAAGGTCAGTCATATCATAGATCACATATTATGGTAAAAATGTAAAAACTCCATGTTGTTAATGGTTTACGTAGGCGAAATTCAAATTTACAATATACGTAATATGCAGTACATATTCGTGATTTTACTTGAAGAATATTTGATAATTTAGGTACAAAATTAAATTAAACAAAAAGATAGACATGCCTAGCTATAAAGCAGATAATTCAATGAAATTAGCGTAACAAAAATTTATCATCACGTGTCCATTAAAGCAACTGGTTACAATTTATTTATTTATAAATGTTGCTAACAGTTTGATTTTGTTATGAACTCCACAAACAATATGGCCGCTTAAGGCCTTTGTCTAAAAATCTGTGGTAATAATGTTTAGGTATTGTCGGTAAGGTAGAATTTCGTTTTATTACAGCAATAACGTAAAGTAGAAATCTTCATTTTCCTTTTGAAGATGTAGATCTTTTATTTAAAAATAATATAATTTTATGTAAATAATTATGGTAATCTAAATAAAAGAAAACGGTTACCAGCATACAGTTGGATAATTCACTCAATTATATTTGTTTTTGAATAAAAAATTATACATACAATTGTGGAGCCTTATGGATGTACTTTTACAGTGTGGAGTTTTGATTCTGATACGTAGATGGCGTACGTATTTATTATAATCAGAAGTGTAGATTCGTACACAGCGGTGTACGCTAAGAATGAAACGCAAACGAAATTTCACATGGATATAATTTAGGTTATTAATAATACAGTTACATTCACACCAGATGTAAGCGTAGTTATTTTAGAATATTGTTTTCCCTCTTTCTATGACGGCTTATATAGGCTTTCACGATCGGTGTTTTTGTTCTTGCATCCTTAGATTTTTTTTTTCTCTTATTGAAAAGGATGTTTGAAATAAAAGAAAAATATAAGTGAATTGAATTTTAGGTTGTATGGTTTATTGTATTGAGTTTTGTCAACATGGAAAAGTACAAATATTGCAATACACCGACTTCTAGCCTGGAATCACAATTACATTGTGTGTAATGTAAGTAATCGTCCGTAGATGCATGTGTACGGGGATTAAATAGAGCGCGTCGCAGAAAACATTAGGAAACCAGCTTTCGTACGCTCAAACCTGTACACTTTATTCACGCACGTGCGATTAGAGCCATAACACATAGTATTTGCCAGTGTCCAGTGCCAGTGTACGTTTTTCTTTTTAATTGTGTATTGTTTTTTTTTAGATCCCCACATAATCCGACAATCTGGTTCCCATCTTCGACACAGCCATATCAATAACGAAACCTATTAACACAAACCGAATCGAATCAAACAAAACCGTTTTTTTTTTCTTTTTTATAGCAGAGCAACACCGTCATACGGTTGATTTCCCATCATATACGATCCGAATTTTATTATCAAATACGTACTGCATTTCGTGAACCGGCAAACACTTCAGCTTCTAAAGGTAGCAAATGAGATCGAATTGGATTTGAGATTTTTTCTTTTTTGTTATCTACGGCGTACTCAACTAATGTATTACGTTACTTTATATTTATATGTCTAATATCAATGGTTATGATACAATAAATAGATACAGATTACAAATAACCATCAAATGACAATTATTACACACAAATGCAGCATGTGACACTGGACAATAAGCAAGAAAAAGACAATTAACAGTTGAATAGATTATAATAATTAGTAACTAACTAAATAGAGTCGAAAACACATATTTCTTTTTTATTATTATTAATATATAAGATCTGATCTGATCAGTCCAGCACAATAAATAAATTTCAGTCAGTTTATTATTCATCTGAAGGTGGGAAGGCTACACCAAATGTTTTTTATTAGGTTTTGCGTCGGTTAGTTGATATGTCGCTTCACCTCCTTTATCATCCAAGACCTTCACGAGGATGTGACAAAGAACCGTACCCAATGTTCATCATTTCTTGTATCTATTTTCTTTCTTTATTTGTGGATTTAGTTTCGAGTGCGGCTCTGTGTCAAAGGTAATTGTAGAGATCTTACAAACCCTTACCTCTTAATCTAAAGCTAAGTAATATTGTAATAAGGTTTTTTTTTTTCTTATAATAAGTTATTGCATGAATTACAGTTTATGAGGTACTGTATTTCCTAATTATATATAACCTGTACATATAATTTTGCACTTGTTTATTTTAATTATTAATAACCACCATTATCAAAACAGATAGAATATAAGTAAGAGTGTATATATATGTTTTATTTTATATTTGTGAACATATACGATTTTTGTATACGCATTTATACTTTCATCTCACTTATTTGTTATAACATTTCTCGATACTTATCTAGTTTGCTTCCGGTTTAAGTTGACTAGGAATATTGTTTTTGCTTGCGTAAGCTCCGAGTTGTAAAAATAATATCGCAAATTACATCCGGTAATTCTTATTAAACACCTTCTCCATTTGTGTTGTTTATTTATTACATTTAAATTGAAATATAAGTTAAAATTGAAGAAACTCCCACGAAAAAGGTCGTTTTCCACCAAACATCTTTTAAATTCCGCGGACGTTTTACGTTGGAGATTCCGATAATAGAGGTCGTATTGCCGAAACTACCAATTTAAATCGGCGGGGAAATTTAAAAAATGTTTATTGGGTTGTAAATGAGAAACAGAGTATTTAGCATCTAACTACTACTAATATAAATACTAATAATAACTATCTCCTATAGTACACAAATAATTGCTTGAAACAACTGCGATTAAAAAGGAGTGTTTTAGTTTTTTTTTTAATTAAGATAATCTACTAAAATAGTACACATAACTAGTTTAAAAATACTGCTAAAATAACGAACAATAAATGTCTTTATACGTTAACCCTTTAACACGGATATATTCGCTCAAAACTTACTCCAGTTTTAAATCATCTGCGATTGCATTAAACTGTTTCAAACAAATCCCTTGGTTCTCGACGCGTTAGAGGGTTAAATATACACAATAAGGGAGAGATATATATTGGTGGGACGCATTTTCGCAGTTAATAATGGATCTAAAGTTTTTCAATTCCCGAAAATACTTTTTTTTCATAGAAATACTCAAACATATTTATTTTGGGTCGCATGATATTGCACTGCATTTGTTTATTTCTATGAATTAGAAACAGCAGGCCGGTCATCCAAGGTGACTAGATTACAAAGATGTGAATTTGGCCCGTGAGAACCCGGCTTTACCCCTTCCTTGGAAAACGAACGACCATACTTTTAAAATGTATACATCTAGCGAACGCTATAAATTATAATGATAATAATACTGATTTTATTTCGAAATTCATATATTTATATCTATCTATAGAACAATGGAAAAAACCTGCATTACACACGACAAATTTAACCACTTTATATTCGACTTAAAATTTCATCCTTTTGTTTTAAACGGAGTATATATGCGTCTAAATATTCGTATATGTACATAACTATGTTAGGTATCATGTATATATCTATATTTATATAATATATTTATATAAAATCAGTGGTTTCAATAATGGAATGTTTCTTGTCACAACAATATTTGAGCTATAAGCCCCGCGGTTAACACGGGGCGGGACAGGTGGGGTTTTCCCCAAAGTCCTTCTGCCGGCGATTCGGCAAGCGCCTTGTAGCTTTTTCGCTCTTTATATAGTTTAAAAATTAGTCAATCCGTGGGGGCCGATGCCGAATCGCCTGCTAGCAACACAACAGCTACACATAGAGAGAAAAATTAACCAATGGGAATATAACTATCAAATTTTTTTTCTTGTTTACATTTACGCTAAAGGTCTACACAACACACAAAGATAACTTGTATGTAGAGATAGTAGATACGTATTATAAAATATAAGCATAAGGTATATTTTAGCATTAAGAAACCGTAAACAAGCAATAGTATAATCATCTGCAAATCGTTGTTCTGTATATGGATTAGTCTACATAAGTTTCAGTAGTTATATTTTTTAGGCCAGAGTACATAACCAATAACAATAGCCACTACTTTGTGCTTTTGTTAAACACATTTTGCCGTACGTTGTGTGTTTATTATTTATTTATTTTTTGTTCATTCATGACGTACGCGATTTCGGGTCGAACGAACAGTGCTATTAACGTTTTTCACCATTTTTTCCGTTTTCTTTTCTTTATTATATATTATTGTTAAACATCCGAATTTTACGAAGCTATTATCAACCACCGGATTTAGGCGGCCAAAAGAAGCAACCATTTCTACGTGCACAATCCATCAGACACAACTATACGAACTTATTTCTTTTTTTTTCTAAAAACGCGCTTATTGTTTTTTATTCTTTTTAAAATAAGCTACTTTCTTATCTTCTTAATCGGCATTATATCCATATTATTTTTCTATTTATTGCTTTAGAGATATGGATACAGTCACAAGTTTTATGGAATCTACTACCATAAAGCAAAATAATCATCTTTAATCAGCATTTTCAAAGAAATAAAGTTCTCGTATTAATTTTTTTTTTGAAAAAAGACCCGAACCAATATCATTTTGAGACCTGATTCATCAAATACTTCATTGTGCAGTAACACCACGCATGCACACTCGTAATCTAAACCTATTTTTTTTTCTCTATGACCGGGTTGGAACTATTAGATGGAACAGATCTTTGATGCGGGACAAAAAAATTTATTTGATCTATATTCGGCTAGGTATAATTTTCATTAGCGGGTTCCATTTCTTTTTTTTTAATTTAAACAACGTAACGCGGCGTTAGTAATAAATATCTTTATTATAGTTTCTGGGGATGAATTCTATTTTTAAATTAAATTAAATTAAAAACGTATTAATTTTTTTTCGTTGGTAGTTATTTTTTTTAATATTTACCCCATTTATTTCTCATTAAAGTACCAATAATTCTATTTACAATTTTATTCGTGATGAAAATGGCATAGTTTTCGTCTCTAAATATACGGGTGGATCCCCCACGAACTTTGATATTTTAATATTTGTACATAGAGTTTTCTCAAAATAGAGATATTTTTAATATATACAGGGAAGTGTATCCCTATTCTAATAACAGCTTGTTCATTGGACAACAGACTTTTATTAAAATTTTATTTAATTCCCTATTTGTTTTTTTACATATTTACACTTGTCAGTCACTGCAAACTTGGAATTTATCAGTATACTGACACAGGACTTACAGGTATATGGGATTATTTTATTTGTATATTTTTTGTTTGGAAAGACTTTTTTGCGACATTAAAAGTTGATTATTTCACTTTGAAACTGATGGTACGTAAATTATAAATAATACTACTGAGAACTTTACAGTGTGAAGAACTGCAAAAGAGTTTTGTTTCTTTTCTAAAACAAGGGACAATTAAAATTTCATGTATATACATTTTTTTTGTGCTCCGAGATATAGTGAATGCGTTATTTATAACAGTGTATTACTTATTTTTTTCTTTGCACGTTGTTTGAAATGTGAAGCGAAACAAAAAAAATTTCATCTTTAATTGCAAAACCAGAGCTGGTATTTTTTTTATCTCACACAGTTTTAAAATACAGGCTTGCAATAGCACCATTTTTTTTTAACCATTAACATTTCTTCTTGCTCTGATTGTCAGATATTTTTGTGTGGTTGAAGTTTGATCTGAAATGTACAGTTGGTCAATATAGTAATGACTCACCTAAATATTTTGCCGATTATTTGATTAGGGATTATTAATTTGATTCATGCGGACAAAACCCGACTTTCATAGTTATTCTACCAAATATTTAAATGAGACAATCATTTATTGATCCACTGTATTTTATGTTTCGAAAGCTACATTTTAAAAAAAGATTTTTTTGCAATGGTGTTCAATCATCAAAGAGCAAGTTTTTTTTTCTGATTAT
This sequence comes from Oryctes borbonicus, assembly GCA_902654985.2. Classification (NCBI taxonomy): domain Eukaryota; kingdom Metazoa; phylum Arthropoda; class Insecta; order Coleoptera; family Scarabaeidae; genus Oryctes; species Oryctes borbonicus. The sequence goes on from LR736882.1 coordinate 5,418,873, forward strand.
TTGGACCATATTTACGGGTATCTTAAATATCTATTTTCAAGGCTTGCCGTTTTTTTTTTTTATCTATATCACACTAACAATTGCGCTTGAAACACACATATATATATATATATATGTATATATATATATATTATGTGGGACAAGTTAGTATCTTTGTTCCATTTCAAAATAAAATAATTTTGCTTCAAGGTTTGAAATTATCTTCACCGTTAAACATTTTCTCGCGAGATATCTCGACTTAGGGACTAGATTAAGATTCGCTAACTTGGGAGTCAGAATTTTATATATTTTTTTCGCGCAATAGTTTTACACGATCGAAATATATCAAACGATCCCGGCAGTACGTAATTGTTGTCGAGTAAGTTCAATTGAATGGATAATTCTTTTAAAATACGTATAATATTTTATCGATACTACACTAGTGCTTTAACTTATACCTTTTTTTACTGTAATTCCCCTTTCACTTCATACGTTTTACTTGCTAAATTGTGGAAATAACAATACAGCGTTATTCATTTCTTACTTTTACATCCGACAAAAATCGACAATTATTTAATTTATATCACAAGGAAGCCGTTGATTTAGAATTGGAATGATCTCCAAAATGGTTTCATTTCATTTAATCACAGACGCAGATCAAAAACTGTTTAGTTCGACCTTGGATCACAACGCTTGAATTAGAACGATCTTAGAATTTTTACAAACAACCACTTGCTACTGCTAAACATTAAAAAAGGGGAAGAGAATCACGACATCCAATTTGATTAGTTTAAAACAGCTATAAGCTACATTATTACACTAATTTTAAACGACGTTCTCATTAGTATTATTGATAAATACGCTGAAAAGGGTATACACGTCAATGCACGTCACTGGTAAGCCGATAACGTTTAAAAATTTAGTACATTTCATGAAAACTTTATAAATGTTATCGGTGTGCAGATGTATAATAGGAGATCTTATGTATAATACATGACATCAATATGGTTAAATTCTATAAATTACGTTATTACTTGAATGTGAATCGAATTGAAGGAACTTACATGGACCGTAATTTGTGTTTAAAAGATTCACAGAAAAAATGAACTAGATTACAAAATAAGATGAGCAATTTCAGACCTATCAAACTTAAGCAAGCTGTATGAATTCTCGTACCTAAACCGTCTTTACTCCACGCTACATTCATGTAATTAGAACCTTTTTCTATTCAAAACCTTCAGAACAAACAACGTCAGGTTCTTATATTTGACTTGTTAATCTTTCCCGAGTTTAAACTTCAAATTTACGGACAATATAGGTCAGTTGTTGTTACGACTAATTTCCTGTAAAGTTAGCCAAGTGTAATTTACAGAATTTAAGGTCGTACATGTAAGTTCGATCCAAAATAAATTCAGTACTAAGTGAATACAAGTGTACATAGAGAATCCAATTGTAGGTTCTCAACGTAGACTTATATTTTCAGCTCGTTTAATTAGTAGTAACGTTAAAGCACTAGTCGTAGTCGACCTACGTTTGCGACATTTTTTTAATTATTTATTTAATATATTAAGGGCAAGGGACGCGCACAACTTTCACAAAAGTTTCTCGGGTCTCACGAATTTGTCGAAATAACGTGAGTGTAGCTTAAATATCTTAATTGTACTTAGATTAGTTCGATCACTTATTAAAACACTATATACATGTGTTTGTGTCTGCGAGCAGAGTTGTGTGCGTTTCAAAATAACACTAACCGAACCATTAAAAATGAAAATGGAAAAATTGAGAGAATTACTTCGTTTTTCATCTATTCAAATACTTGATAAATCTGGATCTCAAGGTACGAAATATATTATGTTATATATCCATACAAAAATAAACTGATTCATTTTCTTTTGTTTTTTGTTTTATTATTTATTTTGTTTTTTTTTCTTAATAATGTGGAAGTGGTTGGTTAGTCTGTAAAGAGGTGTTTTTTTAAATATTTTATTTTACTTCGTTATGACGTAAGAGACGGTTGATAATCCCCGTCTTACTTGTGCTCTGCATTAATATAATTTTCCCTATTTATACTTTTTATTATATCGTTAAAATTTGAAAATTTGGACGCTAGTGGACACCATACGAGACAGCACAAATTAAAAATTAAATCAAAAACACAAAAACATAATAATAATTATTAAAATTGTTTCAATATATATAAGTTAAGTAACTTTACAAGAATGTAGTACTATGTAGGTACCATATTACCCACTGAATTGAAAAAGAAGTTGATTTGTTAACCTTATATAATATTCAAACAAAACTAATAAACAGGGTTAAATAAAAGAATAATAAAAACAAAATTATAAATCATCAATTAATTTGTATTAAATTAAATGTCCAGAGAAAAATTATAAATGTTAATTAACTAAGTTTATAAACAAAGCAAAAAATTGAAGAAAACCAAACCATTTAAATTTTTGTTTCGGAAACTTAAAGGGGAAACTTAAAACTTAAAAAAAGGAGAAAATAAATAATAAATGTCCATGGGACTAAAGTGGAAATAAAATTATTTTATAAATAACAATCATAATAAAATGAAACGTGTAAAGGAAAAAAAAAAGAAAATCCTTACGGAATTGTCGGTCATGTTTTTAACGTGGTCTCGCTAAAAAGCCACTTAGCCTTTCATTTTTCTCGAGATGGCGCAACTTTTTTTTTTCTTGAAGCAAAACCACTGCAATTATAATCCACCACAAAGCTTTCTTTTACGGTGTTAAAATATGTAATATAACCATCATAATTAATATTGAGAAACTAATTAAACACAAACACACAGAAATAAGATTATCTGGCGATGAAATGATGTTTTTCTTTTTTTTAATGAACTTTGCCGTATTTATTATCTTCTTATGGTATCTCTTTCTTTGAGGTTTTGGCCACACACCTTCAGCAGAGGTGTCATCATTTCATCACCTTTTTTCTTTTGAAAATACAATGAGACAACAGCAACGCCACAAAACAAACGTACAGACAGAAAAATTCTACGACACTACTAGCAGCGTCTTCAAGAAGAACGGCGTTGCAGAATGCGACTAGTTCGTTATATAATGAAGATAATATGCATATATATAAATACACAAATAGAACACTACACATAAATTACATTGTGTAAATCATACTATAAAGGTGAGAGTAGTAGTAGTAGTCATTGAGAGAAAAATAAAGAAAACGGTAATTATAAACTAAATAAAGAAATTCGAAAAACGAGAAATAAAAAAATAGATTAAAGTTAATTTAAACTAAACAATAATAGTATATAAATGGAACTGAAAATAAAGAGAAATGGAAATCATAATAGGAGAACGAAAAACGATAGGATTTTACAATTAATAACTATAATAATTTACTATTCATATTTGAATCTTTGGGCTGCTCCCAATGAAAAAGAGAGATGGCACAATATAGTTAATTAATTAATAATAATAATACAATTACAGATCTTAATATTTGCTACAGGAAACGCGAATGCACTTCTGACTAGTTTCGTGTGTCTAAGTACTAGTAAAATATTCGATTACCACGAAGTACTGTCGCATGCCACCGTATTAAATACCTAACATTTTCATGATTATTCTTTATAAGTTAAATACTAATAAATAATAAATACTAAGGACCCGAGGCATGCGCAGTTCATAGCGGTTATCTAACCGGCCAGATAGATATCGGCCGTTTCACTCTATGTCGTTTTGCTCTTGTTGGTTTTGAAGCTTACTTGCAACACCCTGTTGCCTAGAGTGTATCCGTTCAAAGATTGGATGGCAACCACCGCTTCGTCGTAATTGGTCATTGTGACAAAGCCGAAGCCTTTGCATTTATTCGTTTGAAGGTCGCGGATCACCTTCACGCTCTGAACAGCTCCGAAAGGTCCGAACAGTTGCCATAGAACGTTCTCTTCCGTTTCTGGCGCCAAATTGTATACAAAAATGCACCACCCAGATCCGTTCATTGCATTTCCTGGCAGCATTGAATTAGCTAACAGGTCTCCGGCCAGCGGAGAATACCTGAAATTCAAACTGACACTTTTACGTTGTTCTCTGCTTATCTCCTCACACTCGATGTATCGATTTAAAACACCACAGGGTCTACTGACTTGTGTAGATTGCAAAAATTTCCATTTGGACTGTTAAGATTTTCAAAGCATTGAAAGAGGAAATATTTTCCTGGTATAAAAAAAAAAAAAACCGAAATCGAACGTAGAAAAAAATGTAACTAAAACTAACTATACGAGGTGGTTATTTGCAAAACTTATTCGTCAAAAATTTTAAATAATCTCTTGTCGTATCCTTTGTGTTTTAAGTAATCTGTAAAACTCGGACTTTAGTGCCACGATCTGAAATCTACATTCAAGCTAACTTTTTTCCTTTGAAAGAAATAACAGTATTATATTAAGGACGTTTCAGAAAAAAATGAAGGATATTTTCAAAAGTTTAGAAGCGAACTCTCTTATAGTAATAACTATAAAGTTTACAATCTACTATTACTAGAATATCCTCATCAAATTCAAGTGAAAATATTAAATAGTTCTATACTATTCTTTCAAATACTAGATTATATCTTAATCCAAAACATCCTAAAATACTTCTAATTTAGGAAACAGAATTTTTCTTTTTTCTTCGGGAAATCGAACTATATTTTTTAAGATGTGTTATTAACTCCATGGTAATACATTATAAATCATAACATCTTCAACCTACCAACTCTGTAATTTAAACAAAAAATTTCTTTAAAAAATCCTCGTATTTAATTGCATCTTTACGTAAAAGATCTAAGCTTATTGTTGAATTTTTTTAACGTTCCTATACGCGTTAATCTATATCATCTCTATATCATTGTTCTAGACAAAGAAAGAAAACATTTTGTTGAAATTTTACCTTTTATCTCTTGATGAAAATAGACCTGAATGCCAACACGTCCACAATATACAACTAGCCGATATCAAAAATAGAACATTGCCTAATCAATACTTCCTGTTAAGCGCCGTAATAACAGGGATTTGAACATTGCGTAATTAAAACGTTAATTGCATTTTTCTAGTCTTATAATCCCGATATAGAAAAAGTGCTAAATTACCATGGAATATAGAATCTCTAGTTAAATGTGTTTTGGCGATAAGAAAGGCCACCTTGACTAGAATAAACACGCTTCAACGTGTTAGCGTTTGTGTATGCAAAAACAACCAAAAGAAATTGTTTTGACTTTATAAACGTTGACGTGGTACTGGAAATATGTACATCTAACACGTGTAAGTAGATATATAGGGTGTTAAAATCATATGTAACCAGATGGAAATAACGTGAAAACTCACCTGAAACGTCCTGTGGGATGGTGTATAGGTCCAGCAAACCTTCTTGTTGCTTGCGGTGCAAGATATGCTGCCAGAGGAGGAATCGCTTTGTTGTTATTACTGGGGTTGTTCGCAAATTTGACGGTAATTGGTTCGGTCGAACCCTTAGGGATGGTTCCGTTTAGTTCTTGAATCGCACGCTCAGCCTCCAACCGCTGGTCAAATCGAATAAAACCCACACCTTTGGACAGGCCTGTGCCAAAAATTAACTAGCAATGGATATTTGATGGATATGTGTGAGAAAGAAGTCACCAACTAACAGACAGATCTGGCTATTTAAAACACAGTCAGAGCACACAATTGGATGAGAAAATAAGTAACACTGACACAGAGAGAGAAAGGGAGAAAGAACTACATGCAGAAAGTGATGGCGAAATCAAAAAGTCAAATGAAATGCAATCAAAAATCCTTATTGATAGCATCGATATATTTACAAGACAATCAATGTTCAATGTTCAATGTTTAGTTAAACGATTATTTGGAATGTGTCCTTGTCTCCTAAATAGCCAGTTTTGAATGTAAAGTGCCCAAAAAGCGCTTTGGTGTATATGTGTTATGCAAATGAGTAAGAGTGTGCTTGGAAAATTGTATGTGTAAATGTGAATGAAGGCTGAAAAAGATGATAACTTGAAATCATCGCGTTTTATATTTTTTTATAGAGTGTAGTTATTTGTAATGTTTATGTGGATTGCTCTGCTTTATATTTGTATTCCTGACATTTATGATGTAGCAAATAAGAACAAAGAACTAAACAAATAGCAAAAAATATTATAACATGCCACGATGCAATAATAAACTAATAACGTAAATTATATAGGTAACCAAATAACAAAACAAGATGACCAAAGAAGAGCTGTAAGTAAATAAATAATATATAAAAGTAGATTTCGTCAATTGCAATGGGGGAAGAGTGCATCGTTTGTTGACATGTTTGTATTATTTTTTCTAAATTTATTTTGAATTTTACGAAGTGAGATCATATGAAATTTTGAAAAAATACCGAATCAAATTCGTAGGTTTTCTTTTTTTCGATTGGCGAAACAGAACAACCAAAGAGTGGGCTTGGTGACTGTGGTTGGTGTTCAGTGGGGTGTTATGGTAGAGAGACAGGGTGCTACGTACCAGGTAAATTCTCTCCGGCCCCAGTGACAAATTGACGTACTAGGGGAAAGAAGAAAAAAACGCAAAATATAGGTACAACAGTAAGACAAATATAATAAATAACGGTAACAATAATAATAATAATAATAATAATAATAAACAAATATTGAAGCTAAAAAATAACGTCTATCGGAAAAATCGGAATCAATAGATAACGTTCAAGTACTGAAAAAATGCCAAAATCATAAATTGAAGCTGTACCAACATTAAAACAAAAACGAAACATATGAAATTTATAATCAAAATAATCAACGAACAAATTTGTTGCTGTATGTTGATGTTTTTTTTTGAATGTATATGTATTATGTCCAATGTGAGATTTTATGGTGGCATCAACAATACGAGACATTTTTTCTATTCCATTTCAGAACCTCCATAAATAACGAATTTATGGAAATTCCAAATATTAACAATTATCAACACATACACTACCGGCTATAAATGAAGCATCACTAAGTAAATTATAATCTTACTTATTTACCTACATGTCTTCAAAGAAAACTACTACAAAACACTAGAAATTCTGATGATCTTTAGCCTGTTGTAGTGTTTTTATGGTTTTACTCCTTCAATAAATAAATAAAAAGTAAAAGAAACGTCGTATAGATACACAAGTGACCTCTCATTTATAGTCGGTAGTGCATATTAAATATTATTTAATTAAAGTGACTAAGCTATTATTGGTCTATTGTTAATGACCATTACTATAATATCAAATATTTTGTTGATTATAAAAGTTGTATGGGGATTACAGTTGTTCTTTGTTTAAAATTCAGCTCTATCGGCATTTTAATCACATAACGTTTGATATTCGCTTCACAAAGGTAGCATTTGTAAAGGGTGATAGATAATCCATAATATGCAATTGTTTACCGCTCAGAACTTTCATTCAGTGTTCTCTATGACGCTTTATTCAACTATCATAATTATTAAAGTGGGTAACCAAAAAAATTCACTTTTTCACAATAAATTTGCTATAAAAAAATACACGAACTTTGTTGATTACTGCACTAAAATGTTTATATGGTTAAATATTAAATAATAAAGTGGCAACTAAATATTAACAAATATTACATAATAGTTTTTGTCCAAATTTTTGAGCAAAAATGGTTATTACGTGTTTAAAATTTTATCCAAAATTCAACAATTAACTGTGAGATTTGCTTATGGTTTCCAGTAGTTTCTTGGTACAATCGATTTCCACAATGTCCGTTTCACTTTTTCAGTTATAGCCCGAAACATTATTCAAAAACTCCAACCAAAATGCCGCTCGACTTCAAAATTACTATTTCAATATTTTCAATAGTTTTTGAGATATCAATGTATTAGATTGGCAATATACCAAAACATTTATTTATTATTTTATACATTTTTTTTAATATCAAAATTAAATATAGTGACCCTCAAAAACAAAAGACAAATACAAGGTGTTTGAGCTTATTTTGGTATTCAAAACCCGCATATTACGCTTGAAACCCAATCGATTTAATTTTATGCGTGCTTTTTGTCGCTAAAAAGGTTTCGTTTGTGAAACACATATATGGACAAAATCATTTGTTTGTAGAAATATTTTAATTAAATTACGTTTCGAATGTATAAAATATTGTACTAATGTAATTAATAGTGAAAAAATTAATAAAGAATTACTGCAATTTTGTAAATCGCTTTTCATCACGACAATACATTAATTACTATTATACAGGATGTTTGAACTGATGAGAAAAATCCAAGTATGCCCCATTAGATAAAAACGAACCCCTAGAATCGATTGCTGTAAACTTCGTCTATATTATTTATTTTTTAAAATTATAAAATTTCTTCAGTTTCCAAGTATTTTCATTTAAAACCAAATATTAAATACAAAGTTTAATACAAGGTTTTTACATACAATGTATACTACTTTCCATAATATTTTTGATGCATTTCTTTTAAAGTATGCGACAGTAAGCCATGAAAACAAAAGAAAATGGCCCAATTTAATTATTTTGTATGTGGAGCTGATACATTGGATTATCGATGATTATAAAAACAACCTTGATACTAGTTTAATACAAAAATACCGTAATTACAGGTAATTCTTCTATCATATTTTTCTTTGGACTAGAAGATTATAGGATGTTACGTGAATAATTTGTATACAATTCCTGACATAATTTTTGGAAAATACAATAAGAATACTGTTTTGTTTCTTATGACATAGATTGTTAAACATTTGAATCTTGTTCTATATTAAAAAAGCCTTGAACTCACCAATTTTATGTTAAGTAAAAACATTTCAATAGGATGTAATTTATATTAGCATCTCAAAGGAAAAAGGCTTGAGTACACAAAAAGGTGAATTTATTTTTAAAAATATATATAATAGAAAATAGTGAAATTGTAATTGATTTTTTTAGCTTATGTGTATATTACTTGCAATTTTGATTGCATTATTAATACATAAAAGTGTTAACCAAAAATGAAATAAAAATTCAAGGCGCAAAATTTCTTTGGAGATTTGTTTTGTAAAATAGTCTTGCAAAGGTTTCAAGATATATAAACACATTTTAAAATTGTACAGTTAAAAAAATATACTAGTTGTGCATTATTAAACTTGCGATAGATACGACAATAAATTTATGTACGGGTGAAATTGTACGAGGCCTAGCCAAAAAAAAAAAATACATGGAATTTAAGAAAAACATTTATACACAAAAGTAATATTGCATGCACCTGGATTTTTGAAAAGACCTCATATAATATCAAAATAATCACATCCCAAAATCTATGTACTATACATATAACATATATATTCATACCCATTAAAGCAAAATTTTCTTACCGGTGATGTTGTCGCATAATATACGTGATGTGATGATCCTACCGTATGGACTGAATAGAGCTTCCAGATCTTGCTGGGTCATGTTTTTCGGGAGACCTGATACATACAAATTGGCTCCCTTAATTGCTTCCGAACTGGGTCTTGCATATGAAACCTATTAGCAGAAATAGAAGAAAAACAAGAAGCACCTTTTATGTTAATGACACCTATTATTGTATTACATGAACTGTTTTTGGTGGGTTTGTTAGTACATATTGTGAGAACACGAGACACCACCTGCTGAATAGATTTATTCGTTATTTAACATCTAACCTCGCACCAATGCAGACTATGCAATTAAGATTAGTGCCAAGAACTCAAGAGCTATGGAAAACATTCGCTTGTAGTTTTCAAACGAAAGATTCTAAAAGGAGTTTGTTGTAGGATTATTTTTTTTCAAATATTCTGAAACTTTTTTATTGTTAATATATCAGAATAATTTATTAAAATAGAAACTTTTTAAATGTTAATATTGCAACTAAAAGTTATTTACCATATTATTTTCTGTACAAATAACTACAGATAATGAATAATTTATAAATGTTGGAAATATTTATGATTTACTGCTAATTTTTAAATTCTTGTTTTTAAATAAAACCTAAATTTGGCTATATTAATAATCGTTTGTTATGTCCTATAAGTCCTATATGAAATTGATACTAAAATTTAATCTATTTCTGCTAAACCGGAAGTATAATTCTACTCATTTGTTAAAATCAAACAATACAGGAACCTTTATCTTAGTAGCAATTTCCTGAAACATTAACAATAAAAAAAATTTTCCATTTGGAACGTAATTTTTGGAAATTCCATTTGAAATAGTTATAAAAACAATAATAATTATTAAGAAACGTTAACATTATTACATTGTCTGTACCTATTAATTTCATAAAAAAATAAGGTATTAAAATTTATAACAAAAGAAGATCAAATTTTCGTTAAACTTAACGTTTATATCCTAGCTATAGTTGCACTCGAAATTTTAAAAAATATTTGTTTATAATTAAAGTTTTTTTGATCTTCTTAGAAATTAAAATCGAAAGTACTATATTAATTTAGAACAACTACATACAGGAAACTTTGTCTGCAGATAGTTTCGTCTTAGGGACAAAGAATATCATTGTTGGGAAGGCAACATTATACGGAAGTATCAATGACCAAACTGTCTACCATGTGTGCTAATATCAAAACCTAGTGTTGCCAAATTTGAAAGAGGTTAAATAAATGCAGAAATGGACGAATACATTGAAAATTTAATGCAGGAAATAGAAAAACGACCTAAAATATAAATTGGCTATTTTCATTCTATAATATGAAAGAAAATTACCGGGATGGTTTCAAAGACCTTCATAAATGGTACAACTAACTACAGTTATAATACGATGTACCCAATATTTTCTCTTTCGTTTTCTCAATTTCATGAATAATGCACAAATCGCGGAGCTTCCGCAAAATCCATTTTGTAATGAATATAGTCGTGGTGGGTGTGCAAGGGCCAGACAAGTGTAAAACAGTCTGCAGATTCTTTCTGTTGCATTGTGGGGTTGCTTTTAGAAGAATAGTCCTTTTAGTATTTTCGTTTCGTTTAGAGAAAAAAGTGAAATCAAAAGACATGCAAAAAAATCTCACATATACAAGAACGTAATTAGTACTAAATTAAGCAAAATACATATGTAAAAACGTGTAAGAATTAGGTGCTAAAAAGATTAGCATTACAAAACTACTATGTGCTAAACTATTGCCTAACATCTACCATTTTTTCTAACATTTTTTCGCAACACTGAAGGTTTTTAAAGGGGATATTTGCAACCAAGAACACGCAATGCCTCTACTTCTTTTTTCATTTTAGGAAAAAAAAAGAAATAATACCTTAATTGTTTTATTCTGCAGTCGCAACCCGTTAAGCGTATTGATAGCTTTTTCAGCATCTTCTGGTCGATGGTAATTAACAAATCCATATCCAAGACTTTGCCCTGCAACCAAGGGAGTACTCAAACTTCCGCCAGGAACTGCAGGCAATAAGAATTACAAAACGAACTATTAATAAATTAACGGAACAAAAAAGAAATGAAAAACGCGAATTTCGCGAGCAAAAACAAAATCAAACTGAACTAAATTAGATTGAACGAAAATAAATAATCAAAAAATTATTCCAATTACATAACAGAGGAAGTTGACAAAAAAAATTAGTAGGAATATATTATACGATAAATTCTTCCTGAAACAATACACGTGTTGATGATTCACTGGCGTACATATTCCCGAATCGACTTTAGAAAGAGACGGTGCCTGTAGAGGACGTTGTTGAATGTTTAGAAAATTGAATTAAGAGTTGGAAAAATACATATTGCCATGGTATATGTACATACATACCATGGCACATAAAATGTTTTACATGCGTCTCTAGCTGAATATATCGATCGCACTCAATCTCCCACGTTACTAAACGTGTACTTTAGCACTTCTCAGTTTAATAAAGGTATAGCAGGAAATACCTACTAACTATGGTGTAATTGATGATGTAAGATATATACAGTTTGTTTCATAATTTAATGGTGGTCCATATAATAATTTATCCACCAATTTTTTTTTATATAAGGATTCCCCCCAAAAAATTTTACCTGTAACTTTATCTCGTATTAATTTACAACTTTCTACTTCTCCGATACTTGAAAATAGGGAACGTATTTCTTCCTGAGTCATAGTTTGGGGAAGGTAATTCACGATCAAATTCGTTTTGGATTCTTCTTGGCCACCTCCTTGACCACTGTTACCACCATTTTGCTGTCCAACAACACCAGCATCCAAACCATTGGACATCATTTCGAGCTCAAGCTTCACGTCGAGATAGTTTAACGAAAAAATTGTTGAATTGTCCGTAATTTAAAGCTGGAAAAAAGAGACATCATAGATACACCATAATTTGGATTATTTTTATTTTTCAATTTTGACGATTTGTAAAAAAAAACATGCAAGAAATCAAAAAATATTTTTATTCATTTTATTTAATAATATAAGAGAATTGCTTCTTTGACTACACGACACATCAATATGAAATTCTGTATATTTTTAGTAGCTCTATCTATTTTTGGAAAAGAAGTATATACAATCCCACAAAATCTAACAGATATTCTACCGAATCATTACGATTACTGTGTGAGGGTCTTGTATGTTGGCTCATTTTCTTTTTTTTAACGAATTTTGTTTCAAGATCACTTCTCATTCGCAGTGAAAAATCAAAATTACATATTTTACGTGCATATACAAAAAAAATATATATAATGCAAATATATAAGAGGAAAGCAGAAAATTTTTATATTTACATAATTTTCACCGTGTATGTTTTATCAGTTATTATGTCTTTTTCTATTTTATTCGTAGTGTAACGTGCCTGAAAATAAATTTCGCGTATATACACACACATATTTGGTGTAGAATTTTTTCAAGCACATCCATTTTAGATGTACCTAATAGTTTGGTAACGTTGGTGATATTTTATAGGGTCGGTCAGTGTCTAGGGTGCATCTAAGGGGATGATCGTGATTGGTAGGAGGGGATTATTACCATAGAAACGGTATATAACATAAGAACCCAAAATCGTATATATTATACTATATTATGGCATCAATTCCAATGAACTTTTTAGGTAACACGATAGAGTTAGACACGGTATATGCATGTGGTAAGCCTAGTGGTTTAATAATTATTTAAATGGTACATATATGTATGCACTGAATTATAAAATGTTTCGTAGTCATGACGCTGTGTGCTGACATGACATTTTTATTATAATAAAAAAAGTCTGCAGAAAAAGTATCACCTACCCAAGTCCTAGTATTAAAACCACATCCACGCTACAGTTCACACAGTTAAAATAAGCCTATGAACTATTTACGAAATAATAAAAATTAAACATGAAAACAAAAAAGAAAAAAAAATTAAAAGCGGTTCTACCGCAACCTACTATCACGCAAACTAAGATTGTACTGCTCAAAACATTGAAAATCATTACTGGGACAGGATCATGCGCACAAGACAGCTCGCATATTATTGATTTGCGCGATTTCAATGTGTACGTATGTACCTATACCTTACAATTATCTACGTCTAATAATTACATGTAAATAATTGAGAATAGGTAATCCGATTCGCCTCGATTGAACAGCAGCGATTCCGACTAAAATTTCCGATTTTGAACACGCCATCTAACAATAAGGAGACGTAAAACTAACGTTTTTATCATAAAAATCGATCGTTAAAAAAAATAAAGTAACACTCAAGTAAATATTACAAAATGGATCCAAATGAATAAAACGCACTTGTTTTCTAGTTTTTTCAACCGACCATGGGCGTCGGCTCCGTTGGGGTAAAGAGGCGCGTTTAATTCTCAATCAAATCAGAAAAATGAGCTACAACTTGCGCCTTGGAAGCCGAAAAGTGTTAAAAAGTATTATTTAAAAAAGAAAACTATTTTGAAAAAGTCTAATATTCACTGGGACCGCAATCCCTTGAAAAACTTGACACGAAACCACCGGGATATACAATGTTTACGTTAATATTGAATATATATTCCAGATAAAAAAAATCATTAGGAATCCAGAGGCGTACGCAAATTCTTTAATTTATAAGATACAATGCAAGACCTCAATGATTTCTTTATTACTTCCTTTCCTTAAGATCGTTTGATAGAAAAAAATGTTTTAGGTAACGCCCCTGTACACGCGAATTACATTTCCATTGTTTCGTTACAATATCTGTTTGAATTTGACTCGAAATAAAGAACTGGTTAAATTTATTTAATTGAATAAAACGAGCATGTGCTATATGGTAACTTGTGCGTGTAGAATGGCATATGGTCATTTAAATCAGCGGAGTAGAAGGGAGTGGGGCAAGGGAGATATAGCGTGCGTTACTCCTTAAATAGAGATACACATTAAAGGTCTACTCTGTATACAAAGCCTAGTTCCCATCTAGCTTCGATGAGGAGAACGTAAGACTCTCCGAAGGGTGACGTATAAACAGCTGATGCTAGACAAAAGCGTGTCTCCCCCTAATTTTTTGATATAGTGTCTCTCTCCCCATGCCTTACGTATGTGTCATAGAGGCCATTAACCCTCTTAGATTTTAATTAAGTTTGCATTTTAAAAATACAACGATAAAAAAAAAATAATTGCGATCAACTTCTTCATATGTCAAGTAAAAGGAATCTTCATTAAAAAGCTATTTTTTACTAATTACCGCGAAAATCTACAGCGTTTAATTGAGACGAATCAAGACTGGACGTTAAGAAGATAAATTTCAAAAATCTATTACGATTGGGGCAATCAAAGCCTAATTGTCAAGCTTTAACCAGGCTCGGTCTAGTATTGATCCACCGCGGACTTCCCTAGTGCACCCCGCAAACGCTATACCCCGGCTCTTGATGTAAAACAAGGCAAAAATTAATCTGTTTTTTTCTACCCTACAGAAACTACAATAAATAAGCACATGCGAATTTTAAATTTTGAAAGAAAAAAAAATAAAATTACATGGAAAATAGATTTCTTTTCGTGCAACAACAAATATTAGCTTACCTTTGCGTATAATTTTTTCTCTCAATAATTTGGTCGATTCCTTTTAAATCCTTCAATTTTTTTTACGTTTTTTCGACTTCGAAAGTAATACCGGAGGGGGGACGACGACGACAAGATGCGTGTTTGTTCTAAGTACCAGCTAATATAAATGCTCGAATTTCGTTTTTTTTTCTTTTTGGAATGCTCGGTGTAGATGTAATGATATTATATTACGTTCGATTCGAAGTTGTTGGTATGGTTTGCTTTCAGGACTTGATAGAATGAGTATTTTTTTAAATATTTATAAGAGGATGATAAAAGAAATTGCACATATACCTTTAAATCTTAAAATACAATGTTAACGATAAAGTACCAAGCAACTCAGTACAACAATTCTTTCAACTTATTCGAGAACGATTAATTAAACTTTTAAATAATTTATATATTATACTATTTCATTTAAATATACAATATTAGTAGGAATTATTAGTAATAAGTAATTATGCAAGCAATGATATTATTACATAACGTACACTACCAAACGTAACACAAGTGTTATTCAGAGAGTGCAACAACTAAATGATGCTAGATAGAAGGAAGGGTGTCGGCCAAGGGTTGCTTTAGCGGTCGATACCATGCGCAAGCGTTCTACCCTCGCCCGGGACACGAGCACCTACTTTACTTAGGTATCCCCCCCGTTTCATATTCATTTTACTTCCGTCGCAGTAAACCGTGTATAAAAAAAAATGCGAAAAAAGACCACATACGCTTATATGAAACAAAATAGTTGAAAGTACATATTCACCAAAATTCCACCTTCACCAAAAAAGGGTTTGGGATAATCCTCAAGCTTAAGGCACCCTAATCAAAGGAAATTCTTTTAGAAAATCCTCTACTTACTTTTTCTGGGTTTAAGCTTTCGACTTTTAAATAACGAAAATTTAAAAAATTCTGAATCCACATTCAAATTTTTTCTTCTTTACAAGCTTCCATTTATTGTTTCAACGCCTATAATTCAATTTCTTGTTTGAACTTTCTAAATAGTCAAAATTAAACGAAACTCAACCCACATCCAAATCATTATCATTTAGAAACCTCTTTTTAGTGTTTCAAAATAATATAATTTCTATTTAGCAAAATTTGATTCGTATGATTCAAATCATATAAGTTAAAATATTTCTCAGAGTAATATAGAGAAACCAAAAAATCATGATAAACAAAGGAATAAACTTACACCCCATATGCATTTAAATCAAAGTAAATTCAATTAGAAAAGCCCCATTTACTATTTTAGATTTGAGCTTTCACCTTGTAAATAATTAAAATTAAAAGAAACTGGATTTACATCCAAACCAAAACAATCTTTATTCCTTATAAAGCACCATCTTCAGTTTGTATTTAGAAAATTGAAATGAATAACAGGGAATAAAGAAAATGAAAATTCCAAACACTATTTTTAAGCTCCTTTTGCGACTTCATTTTTTCTTCGCTTAAATTTTCAATTTCTATTTACCAAATTCTAATTAATATAATCTAAATGATTCCAAAGTTAAAAAACAACCCGTTCTTACAAGAATTTTTCAAGCGTTTTTCTTTTTCCTTCCAAGTTAATTTCACCCCTGCAACGGGTTTTATGATAAACAGATTACAACGTTGACTTAATTTTCTATCAATTTCATCCCCCAAGGTACAAAGGGATTGTTTCTTTAGTAATTAAAACTTGAGAATAAGATGAATTTGACAATTCTATTGCTTTTTCCTCTTTATTAAATTTTTGCAAAACAAACGCAAATTACGTCGTGAAAATTCGACAAAAAAATGCGAAATGAAAGGGGGATAGATTGGAAACGCAAATTTCGCAGTATTGATATCCAACAGTATAAAATTAGTTTTTTGCTTCATTGTGGTTTATTTCTATGAAAATGCCAAGTTGCGATCAATATTTACTTTTGCTGGCAAAATATATAAAGGTCAAGGACCTCAGCTTTTGTTTCCCCGGAAATTCAGACAAAGAATCATTGATATATCTAAATAGATGTACAGTTTATATATTCTAATAAAAGATTTGGCAAACATTGTTTTACACCGTATATATTCAATAATAGTGATGTCCGTGCTGAAGGTTTTATGGAAGGGGTGTGTTACTTCCATGAAGGGTATTGTAATATTAAAGGACATAATTGCTTTAAAGGTTCTGCCGTTTCCTTGTATTTTGATTATTCGTTGCTATTAAATCTTGTATTTTTTTCTAGTTTTTCTTTCATTTTCAAGAATACAATTAATCCCTTTAATATTTTGGTGGCAACGCCAGAACTAATAAACAATTAAAAGATATTCAAATTTACAAAGGAAACAGACGTAGGGAAAAGAACTTATTTCAAAGACCCCGTAACTCTTTTTATTTTGGCAATTATATGTCAATAATTCACAGACAGTTAGGTGTAATAATAATAGTAATACGTATAACGAAGCCATATTGATCAAACATTTCCAAAAATGTGTCAACAACTTTAACGAAATCGGATAGCCAAAGGCAGTTATATTTTGATATTACTTCAAAGCACAGTTCCCAATGCTTTCATGGTAAATAGTAGCTACGAACGTTGTGCAGAGGTGTTCAATTTCCGCAAAGTTCGCATGTTTCATTCTGAAATTAAAGTGTCTGCTTTGACGAACAATTACTCTGTGTAGACATGGGAGATTTTGGAGAAGGTTAGCAAATTTTTCAAATAAATCTCCCCTAGACATACAAGATACGTATTATCGTGCTATGTTCAGTTGCATTAAAAATAAAACCCGGCATTAAAAAACGAAGAATGATTTGTGGCAAGAAAAGGGAGGCACATTTTAAAGTTGCTTTGACCTACATATGAACAATTTTGATTGATGTGTATGTACAGAGTGAATCATAAGGAAGTGCAATTAATTTAATAAGCAAAATTCTTTTTATCAAGTTAGTGAAGCCTATTTCGTGGATCTTTGCTTGTTTATTGCGAACTTTATCGAACATAAGTAAGGATACAATAAATTTGATTACGAAATTGAACCAAAACCAATGCAATTATGGGCGATTTTAGGAAACAGAATGAATGATGAAAGAGTACCTATATACATAGATATATTACTGTGTTCCTTTTCTGTTAGCAAAATTATCCTTAGAGTTTGTTATTCAAGGATTGTGAAAATAATGGGAACATTTAATAAAAGGAAAGAAGATGATTATTGGAAATCGTTTATTCATAAATCGTGAACCTAACAACGAATTTATAAGAATATAGTACATTTCAAAATATCATTCAAATTGTAGTTTACAAGCTTTTGGGACTAAACCAAAATGTTTCTGTGAATCGAGATCAATTTGGTTTGCATTTAAGTCATTTCAAACATAATAGGTGTTATCGAAATCACTAAAAACAACAGCTAAACTGGAAACAGATTTTTTGATAATTATAATAACACATATAGGATCCTAAACAATCAGTTTTAATCGCAGCAAAATACGAGATTCATAAAATTCCGGAATCCCATCAAAGTAACACTCTGTATAATGACGAACTAGGTCCTTATTAGTAGCATCGCGGAATTATGCCTTGTATGAGGCAACTTAATTAATGTCTACCTCAAAGGTTGCGAAATTATACGAGAAACTAGAACAATAGACAATTATAACACCCAGGCGTTTAAGGTATGCGGGATTTCGTGCATTTCCAGATCAATTCTTGATAACATTTTACCCGATGTGTGCTAGTTTTAGAAGCTTTTAAAATGTGTAAAAGTCCTTAAAGTAACTTGCAATTCCGTTTTAACGGCGAAATTGCTTGCACACATGAACACCCCAACTCTAAAATTGTGTTATTTGCTTTTAAGCTGTTGAAAGTTGCGTTACAAAGATATCATGGCTTGCGATCCTCTAGACCATACTAGCATTTATCGAATGGCACTAGAAGGTTTATTAATAACTTTGTTATGTTTATTTCGATTAATTTTTTTTTAATATCAAATTAATTTTCTTGTTTTAGATAGTGATGAAAGCGATGGTGAAGGAAGTTTGGGCAACGTGAACAGGGTTATTATGAGACCACCTGGTCATAGTGGTAAAGCAAAACGTGGTCATTTGTGCTTTGATGCTTCGTTCGAAACGGGAAACCTAGGAAGGGTTGATTTAATTAACGAGCATGAGTATGATTTATTCATAAGGCCAGATACTTGTAGTCCGAAGCTAAGGTTTTGGTTCAATTTTACTGTGGATAACGTAAAACAGGATCAGGTAGTTCTATTCAACTTATTTAGTAATCTTGGTAAAATTCCAAACCAAAAAAAAATCTTTGACAGAAAACAAATTTATTTAATTATAAAATGTTCAATACAGAACACATTAAAATGGAAAGAAACTAATCTTAAATTATTGCTTACATGCTTTACTCCCCTGTTTGTGTTGACTTATGAGAAACCTGAATCAGCTTCTTTTCCAAAAGAAATTTATATGGAGTTGTTGAATTTATCGGTTTCCTACATTTGATTTCAGTGAATTTCATCTTTTTAAAACATTTTAAGTCCCCAGTTATGTCAGTATCACTCCGTAATCTTTTGTTGGATAATCGTCTTTTAGTTATCACCACTTCATGGGTAATTTCTTCCATTGATTCTGAAAAAAAAAAAAAACAATTATTCGGTAACACAAGAGGAAATAAATATTTTTATGAGGAATTTACCTTTACTATGGGAGTTTAAGGATGAAAATCCGGCAATGACGCTCTTAACAATATTTGTCATCGAACTCCAGATTGTGGAATAACCTTGGACTTCACTAAAGTCATTTCTTCCTGCAAGGCCTTTAATTTCATGTACAATTTCAAAGTCCTTTTTGTCTGGACTCTTCAACATGTTAGTAACATCTCCTAAGACTTCTACTTCACTTCTCCTGACAGGTGGTGAAGTCTCAGTTATGGCTGTTTTCCAATTTTCAATTGTATCGTCTGGTAATTCATCAGAAGCCTTTTTGTACCTATCTTTCTCGCCTGAAAAAAATTGCTGTTAATAAAATCATAGTTTTCCTGAATTAATTCACTTTTTTCTATAGTTTTCTTTAAAGCTCCTTTAAGTTGAACATGCATTTTTTTATTACTCCATTCAGTTAGCATCTCCGTTGCTTGAGTTTCACTAATTGTAACTTTCTTATTGATACTTGCAGAACCCCTTGATTCATCTGTAGTTTCTAGTAAGCTATTAAAGCCTATTTCGTTCTTATTTAATTCGACGGGTGTTAAGGAATCTGGGATTTTCTCCAAGAAATCCTTACCATGCATTGGTGTACTAGTAGTTAGCGCCAAAATGTTATTTGTAACCGAAATGATGATATTTGTGTTGACGCTATTATCACCAAATGGATACATTACAGGAGGTGAATCGAAATTTACATCTTTAGGCCTAACGGGAGTTTTATTGGAACTATCACTAAGCGATTTCTTATTCATTGGACACAGATTATGTAAAATCAATTCATCAATAGATCCAAACATTCTTTTACATTTCCTGCAGTGTAAAGGCCAGTGCTGGCTCTTGATGTGTTCAATTAGGTCTTCTCCTAGATTTTTAAAAACGATTTCACCGTAGAAACAAATATCACAATCGGGATTCGCCTTATGTATCGTTTGCTCATGCTTTTTCCGACACTTAACGCAACAAAACACCTTTTTACACAAACGGCACTTATTCTGAAAAGAATATGACTTTGTTTCACCAAATATTCCCATTGAATAGTGGAATTATTCTCTTACCTGCTTAAAAACAATCATTTTCGTTCTGTTTCGCAAAATCTTTCCTTGTAATTTTTTTGTTTGTTACATTTTTTAGTCGTTATAAAATATATATAGGCTGTCCTATTACAAGATAATTTTATTCTATTTTAGAGAGTTATTTTCAACATAGTCAATATAAGCAAGTCAAGAAATTTATTTAATTCAAATATGACACCACTAGTTAAATCATCTACACGCCCGAAATGGTAATTCAGACCCACTAAGCTATTACGTTATTTGTTTGAAAGATAATTTCTTTTGAAGGCAAAGAATTCCAAAACGGAATGTCTTCTATTATCGTTCACCAGTGCATCAAAATAACTACGTCCTTAGTTTTACGTTTGGATTTGACCGAGAAGATGATATCTTTCAATTTGCTCTAGCTCCCCCATACAGTTATTCAAGACTACAATCGTTTCTACTATCTTTAGATAGCAAAGGAAGGCATTCAAAATGCTTCTTTAAGAGAGAAGTTATTGGGAGTAGCGTAGTATGTTTTTCCAATAGAAAATGTGATAATCTTCCGTGGTTACATGAATTCTCTTCCAGCAAAAGAAAAAATTGGATTTAATAACTATAGGAGCGCCAGAAAATATGAACGAAAAACAGAGAGTGATAATTATATTGGCAAGAGTACATCCAGGAGAATCACCATCCAGTTTTATATGTCAAGGTAATATGTTTTGTTGATTTTGATGCCCCAGGGAAAAGCTACAGCGAATCCTATAGGTCTTTTAGAATTTTTGATTAGCGTCAATTCCTTGTCAAGTTCACTTAGGCAGACAGTGACATTCAAAGTTATCCCTATGTTAAACCCTGATGGCGTATTTATGGGTAATTACCGAAGTTCTGGAATGGGCTTTGATTTAAACCGAGTTTGGCATACTGCTTCCCAATGGGCGCATCCAACGTTAAGGGCAGCTCTTGATATTATTATTGCTATTGATAAAAGTAAGGTAGGTACTCTTTGGTATTTTCTAATTTGTAACAGTAAAGTTTTGTAATTTGACTCATCCCAAATATTTTTCTATTATCATACCTAATTCCCACAAAATTTTGGTAAAAGATTTCTAAAATATAAATGATTTACTCAACATACCAAGTTAGTATGTATGCAAATTTTTAATGGTTAATTCAGTTTGGCATGAAAAAAATATTTTTTTTGTAAAACTCATAATAGTGAACATTTAAAAACAATAACTTACCTCAAACGTCTTCGTGAAAAATACTGGAAATTTTGTACAAACTTAATTGCCAACACAATTTTGACAGATGTGAATGTAGCAGCAATAGTAAGGGGAGCTAGTTTTCAAAAATATGAGGAATTTCACACCTGATGTGGGATTAACCGCCTAATTTAAAATATTTGAAAGTATAGTTGGTACTTATTTATATCTTTGAAAATTATTTCAATTCTTTTTAGGATTTCCAGCTCGACTATGTTGTTGACATACATAGTCACTCGAGTTTAACAGGATGTTTTATCTATGGAAATACATATGAAGACGTCTACAGGTTAATAAATCAATTTTTTCCCTTTCTGACTAATATTTAAAATTATTTCAGGTATGAAAGGCATACAGTCTTCCCAAAAATTTTGGCAACAGTCTGTGATGATTACATTGCAAGTAATACAATGTTCAATGCAGATGTAACAAAAATTGGAACAGCAAGAAGATATTTATGTACAATACTAAGCAGTCAAGTGAATTGTTACACTTTCGAGGTGTCTCTGTTTGGATATCAGTTAAATGGTAGTAAAGTTATCATTCCGTACACCGAAGACAGTTGTATCCTTTAATTTAATTACGGCAAGATCTTTTTCTTTATGAAAATCTCTTCTGCTTTTTCCTCAATTGATCATTACAGATATGAGGTGTGGTAGAAATCTATCAAGAGCATTTCTGGAGTATTACAAAGCGATTGGGATCATCCCAGAAGAACTGCCAGCTTTAGTTTCGAAGAAGAAAAGGAGGTCCAAACGGCATACATCTCGTTCAACTACAAGGAATTCATTTAGAAGACCTAATACAACTAGAACACCGGCATGCGTCCACTTTACAGATTTAAACATCAATTACGACAGCGAATTTTCAGCAGATGAACTCCCATATTCCTCAAGATATTATAGAAGTCCAACAAGGACTTCGGAAAAGATCACTATACAAGAAAAATACGTCAGGAAAATTGGTGGAGGTGGGGTTGTGGCAAAAGGTAGTGGTATAGGATCTCCCCCTCCAACAACTTACATTGTAATACCGGAACCCAGTTTATCAATTATTGATTTTAATATAATTACCAGGCAAGAGCTTGAGGACGCTTGCAAGAAAAACAAACACATCGTTTAGTTTTTTTTTGTAACTACTTAATTTAAAATAAATTTTACAACGCTCTTATAATACTAAAAGATAGAAAAATTTTCAATAATATATGTATATATAAAATTATTTTGCTCAACGTCCAACAACGACGTAATACAAAAAGGGAAAGAAAATACACTGTTTTGGCACTGTGGCGTAACGTTGCGGTGCCTATTTTCTATAATTAATAAAAGGAATTTAATTTTTTCTCTTATTTCATACATAGAAAAACTAGGAAAAATAAATATAACAAAAAATGATTGGATTAACTATTCTTTTTCAGTCAGTTCTTGATATCTTGCGTACATCATTTTCTTGACACAATCTTTGTAGGACTCCCCAGCCATCGCGTTGTAAGTTGAAGTCTTATTACCTAAACCAACGGTGCTATTGTGAAGTTCAGCCTAAAATGCAATAAAATAAGCTTTAAATACTATATTACAATAAATAAATAAAATTACTTGAATGATGGTTGTTCTTCCTTGATTTGATTTCCCCAAACCTTGACCTTCGGTCCATCCCATTTTCTGTAACAATCGATTTCCAACGTTTTCAGCACCTATCGGCTCTGAAACCGAAGCTGATACAGGCAGATCTACTAATTCCCTCGATTTCAAGTACTTTTCCTTTAATTTGCTAGGTTGAGGTTCATCTGGATCTCCGTATTTCATCCTCCGTTCTTTAGCGCGGTCTCTATACACGGTTTTCTCCGCGGTTTCTAGGTTGTTTTTCCTCAATCTAGCTTCCAAATTCTGCTTATGCAGAGCTGATAACTGGGCGTGTTTCGTTAAGGCATCCGCTGAATTTAATTGACGCTTGCAGAGATTGCAAATGAGTTTTGAGTAATCTAAGAATTCCAAGTCGTTTAATGGGATATCTTCATCTTCTGAGGATTCGCTTTCACCACCATAAGCTGCTACCAATGGAGGTGGTTGAGGTTCCACTACTTCCGTTATCTCGGGTTTATAACCGTTCATTTGAATGTTTTTCTTTTCCAGTACGGAGAATCCTATGTCTGCTGAACCTAGGAATAGACTTACGCTATTGGTGCTGATTTCTGGATTAGTCTTAACACATTGGATGTCCTTCTTTTGGTTCAAGTTCTTCGCCCATCGCTCCATATCTTTTGCGATCTTTTTTGCCGTCTTGAACTTGTCATGCTTTTCAGTCTTTGGTTTCTTGTTCTCGGTTTCAGCCGGTGGTGTATCTGATGGTTGATTTTGGTTTCCCGAATAGTTTTCATAGGCTGTTGGTGCTAGAACGTACGTTAGTTTTTCCCTATCCCAATATAAATATTTTTGTATTACGCTATTCCAGTAATACGTTGAATTTGAATCGTAATATAATCCTGTAGATTGATCATAATAATAACCACTACTTTTATCATAAGTGTACTTTGTTATATCAGGAATAGCTGGAAAATATTTCAAGTTAATAAGAAAAGATGTAAGACAATTATTGACAGAGAAAACTTACGATATCTTTTACCATCAGTTCCATTTGGTATCGACATATGAGTGGAATCGAAGAAAGTCTTATTTGCTTGCATCTGTTGGATTGCCGATTGAGCTACAGCAGCCGCGGCGTTGGCTGCATCCATTTGATTCTCCTGATGCAGAGTTATCGAGTTTCCGGCACTTATTTGTTGCGTAAAGTAACTTTTATAATAATCTAAATATTGCTGATATTCCATGGTGCTCCGGGCATATCGCCTTGCTGAGTATTCAGCCAATCTATCTACGTCATTTAGAGTGTAAGTAGTAGCAACAGCTGCTGTTGGTATTGTACTTTCAGGTTGCGAGTAAACATTTTTGGTGTCTCCCATGTTATATTTACAATATGATAAAATAACTGAAATATTTTAGTTTCAAAACGATTCTTCCAAAGATTATATACTTAAATACCTGTTTTTCCGTCAATACTTAAAGGCGTCAGTAAATTGGAAAGTGCTCCGTGTATGGCAAGAGCATCTAAGGTGCTTTCGGTCCCTAAATAGCAGATTCCTCTGGAAGTCGATGTCAATGGATCCCTTCCTATAGAAACTGCGGAGATTTTTTTTACTAAATCCGGTATTGCTGTATTTAAAACGGACATCACAGTATCTTCAGTGGTCAATGCATCTAGATTCCTAAGCATAATAGCTGGAAAATGAAAAAAGATATTTTCAAGTCATTTAGGGATTGGTATTCAAATTACTTTTAGTGGCGTAATTGCAAATCTCATCACTCCCACTTCCACCTTCTTCGCTTTCCATTCGAGATGCGTGGCATTTGAAGCAGTTATCTCTTCTCTTAAAATTCTGGGCACCACACTATAATTATATTTCAATTAGGAAATTGAATGGTATGATTTCTTTTTTATTAATAAAGTACCTTTATGCAGAACCAATCTGCTGATGCTTTATGTGATGGTGCTTTTTCGGAACTAGGGCACAACTCTTTAGGTATACTATATTGCATGATAGCCCGATATTGATCTTGCAACATTAATATACCCTGTAAAATATCAACGAAATTAGTAAACGAACTTGAATTAGTAAACCCACCCCTCTTACTAAAGAGACCTGCTGTCCAGGCAGCAAATTTGTTTATACATCTATGTTGAGTTCTTTGAAAATTATCTGATACTTTTTTTTTATTTAAAGTTCTAAATTAAATGAAAAATTACTGCTCAATCGTGCACACAATTTTTAATCTCTTTTTTTTTTGCTTTGTTCTTTTTAATTATAAAAAAAAATTGTTACTTGTTATAAAAGAGTGGATTACTCATGGTGGTATTGATCCCTCTGTAAGCTAAGATACCTGTTTCATTTCCATCCAGCGCGTGGCTTCAGCTAGCGTTGTAAACTCGACAAAGGCAAAACCACGTGAAGCACCTAAACAGCACAATAGATACCAATGGCATTACCCGAGCCAGATATTTGCAAAAATCATCACCGTTCAATATTTAATTCAAAGAAGAAGTACACAATACGCTATGTTACAAGTATAGTTTACCTGTATCTTTTTTTCTAATAAGGCGAATGTCTTTTGGCATCAGTCCACATTGTATAATATCTTGTCTTATCTACAAGAAAAATATGAAAATTAGAATAATTGTAATTCGCAACGAGATTTGTGTCATGTTAGAAATACAATATCAAGAAATATTTTGAGTTTCCAAGTTTGCAGAATCAGTACTTGATTGTTCAGGTACTGATTCTCCATGTTTACTAACAGTACAATAAATTAAATAGCAAAATAAAACATTGTAGATAGGAAAATCTTTCTAGCTTTGTTTGTTAAGGGAAAACAATTTTAGTCTTAATAGGACTGTCCTAACTATCCAAAAGAAAAAGAAATGCATATAACACAGAATAATCTTACATCATTTTCAGTAATATGCTGAGCAAGGCCTCTAATCATGATAGTATTATTGGGTGGTTGGCTCTTATAGCCAATAATTTCAGATCCACTAGCTCCAAGAACACCTCCAGTTGAGCTACGTTCACTGTTAACATTACGAGAAATATATATGTAATTATTAGTGTTATGCAAGAGTTTCCGTTTTCTGGGAATCTACCATGATAAGTTAAAAAAAAGTAAAATTGCATTTTGCAAATCCGTTCATTAAAACTTCATACCTATCGACACTGTCCCTATCATTCTCACGATATGACCTGTCTCTTTCATGCAATTTTCTCTCTTCCGATTTCCTCTCCCATCTTGAACCACTACTCGATCGTCTATCTCTGCTTCGTCTATAATCCGATCTGTGTGATTCATAGTCTCTGTATCTGTCTCTATTTCTATGTTCCCTACTTCTCGATCTACTCCTAGAGTCTCTTCTTCCATAATCACTATCGTAATCACTACCACGAGGTGAATCCTGGTACTCATTATATCTTTGATCTAGAAAGGTTAAAGTACAGTATAAACACGCCATTAGTAGTAGGCTTTTATTTTAATTTTAAAACAAAATACTAGACATTTTTTTGGATACACATTTGTTTCGATTTACGCACTTGTTTTACTTTTGTTTTGAAAAATTATCCTATAAAAAACAAATTTTGTGCAATAGAGCAAAACGATGAAAAATAGGAACCGAAAACAAAAATGGCGCTAAATTTAAATTCATTATATTTTGATTTTTTTAAATACTCACATTTGTGTGATTTGTGCGGGGACCTCCGTCCATTGTGCCTTCGATAATGTGGCGAATGGGATCTCGAACGAGTTCGATGGCGAGACCGTGATCTGCTGTTCCTTTCCCTGTACTCTCCCCTTGGATCCATGGACGAATTTGTATTAAAAATATCAATCGTAATCAATAAATTGCTTTAGGAATCCTTAAATGTTTGTAATCGCTCTAATATAAATAGAAATCGTCTTCATCTGAATATGGCTGGCCGCAAAGTTATTATTATATCACAAATTTCTTTCGAAAATCATTCCATACGCGATGAACCCAGACAATACCATTTACCAGAAATTACGATACCATCAATGACAACATCTAAACGATGGAAATTAATAAATTAAATTCACGATTAATTAAAATTTATAACACAGTAATGAATCGCAATAAAGCACAATATCTAATATGTCGGTTTCCGTGTTGAGAATAAAAATTATTGCATGGTTCGTACGCCATCTGCAAATCAATAGCTGTTGTTCCGGATCGCAGAATTCAATCCCGGAGTTTTCTAGAACATTTAGTCTTAGCCGGAATACTTTGTACGATCTCAATTTAATTTTTAATTTAGTCGCTAATATGAAGAGAGCGATGCATTTAAAAACAAACCTTTTAAAGCTAAAATTTTATTTTTATGGAATAAAACTTAATTTGCATTAAACAAGTTGTATTTTGCGTCGTAAAAGTTATTTCTATTTAAAACGGAATTTCAGATACTTTCTGGAAATTTAAAAAACGTTTTTTGTGTATGAAAAATATGTTGAGACATACATTACTTGGATTTCATAAAATTTCCATATACAAAATAGAGAATATTGGATAGCAATATGTTCACTTAGTTTAAAATATTTACAAGAAATTAATCACACACAATACTCTGCAATGTTTCATATTTGCATAGCTGCTTTAACGTGAGTATAATTAAAGTATACTCCCTCTAAACATTCTTTAAATTTCGCAGACGATTTAAGTTAGCACGAGGCTCGTTCAATAAGTCCTTAGAAAAAGATACAAAAATAAAGTATTTTCTGTAGATTTTTATTTATTTTTCAACATAATCTCTATTTAATTTTTTACACGTTTCCACGCGTTTCTCCAACTTTTTTAAGCCCTCCAAAAAGTAGGATTTCGGAAGGTCCTCAAAATAGGCATCTGCCTGCGATGACTTCCTCGTTCGACGAACCGTTGTCCGCAGTCATTTTTTCAAATTTTGAAATAAAATGAAGTCAATGGGAGCCAAATCCGGTAAATACGGTGGATGTTGTACTAGTTCGAACTTATTTCCATAAAAATTATGGAATTAAAGATAGAAACTGTGATTCTTTTTCACACACAATTTTTCGTGCAAAAATGAAAACACTGTACCTTGCGATATGCCTGCAGCCTCAACTATTTCGTGCACTTTGATTCGTCGATCATTCAAATTTGGGGGTAGTCACTTCCACTGGACGTCCATAACGATGTTCATCTTTTATGGATGTACGCAGACGTTTAAACTAATTTGCCCAATTTTAAACAGTTGCTAATATAGGAGTGGATGTGACATTTATTTTGATCTCTTTGGGTGTTAAGCCTTTTAAATGTTTAAGTGTTAATCACGGTTACATAAACAAAGATTCTTTGCTTAGATCGACAATAAAAGTGACACGGCCAACGATACTTAATAGAAACAATCTATTTTCGAAATTACGAGCGCCATCTCTTAGATTTTCTAAGGACTTCTTGAACTACCCTCGTTCTTCCGACAATACGTCGTTTATTGTCAGAATTACTAATTTAAATCTTAAATGTTTAACGGGTTGAACATTGGAAACAAACACGAATTCTCGGTTTGCATAGCAAAATCTATGCATTTAAATAAATTGAATATCAAACACATTTTATTCAAATTTTATTATTTAAAGATGGTTACAGAAAATATAAATTTATTTTTTTTCTTCTATATATACATTAACATAATTTTCATAAATAAATGTTTTTCATATCACATCGCGTCTATGGCATATATTTTGGTATACTTATGCGAAAATGCAAAGGGTAAAAAAAGATATAAAAAAAATAGATTCGCTTAGTACTTGGTTTAAAACTCTTACTTGCTAATTAATGTCTTCCGAATATTTTCGAAATACTGAAAACGTAAAGTATTCAAAAATGTTAAAGCTACTTATACCTAAATATTTCGCTTCTTTTTCTCGATTAAACCTAAACAATTTAATTGTACACTACACTAAGTATAAGTAAGGTAACTGTGGATCAGTCTTGAGAAATGGGAGTAACTATTTTTGTTACGATAAGAGCTATGACATATATATTAGTAAAAAAATATCTTCAATTTCTTCGAGAAAATGGGAATTATTCATTGGGTGTTACTTTAACTAACTGGTGAGTATTCTTATTGTCAGTTCCACGTGATTTTTGCGAATTAGACATTTGTCTGGAATCAGAAGGCGTGACATTGCTTCTGAACACGTGAAATAACTTACTATAGGCTGTCCTATATTGCCTATTACTAGCTGCATATATGAATGGGTTTATGACACTAGAAGCCCATGCTAATATCGAAGCAAAGACGTGAAGAGTTGGAAATCTGACGTCGTCGTCGAAAACATTAACACACATTAGTGGCAAGAAACAAAAAACGAAACAGATAAAGATTAATAGCATTAGTTTCGTAAGTCGTCCATCTTCTCTTTCTCGTCTACTATTTTTATTCCTCGTTGTATCGTTCACTCTGCAAAAAATTAATTAATTTATTTATAGATTTGGATAAGTCAAATATCTTTTTTTTTAGATACTACGATTTTTCTGAATTTTCAAGTGTAAGAATCTTTGTTTTCAAAAAAATACTTACTGATGTTTTCGTATCTTTCTAGTTGAACTTCTAACTTTTAAGTAGATACAAATGTAAGATGTTATAATGACCAAGCAAGGTAACGCAAACCCAACCAGGAAGATGAATTTTTTTGGCGATTTTCCATGATTTTCTAAAATTGTGCACGAGAATGTCGGTCTGTGTAAACCTAGTTTACCCCAGATTCCCAGAAGCGGTGGTAACTAAATAAAATACACTGTATGAGTAAATAATAAGCCAAGATGTAAAATGTACTCTTATAATAATGCGATGGGATAACCAAGTTATCACTGTTTAAACACAAATAAGCAGACTATAAATAAACAAGAAAACCCGTAAAAACACTTACTTACCATTATCAGAAACGATACAGCCCAAATAAAGAGAAGTTGTAGACATATCGATAGTTTAGAGTATAATTTACTGTAGTATGGGTAATAGGAAATAATAGTGTACCTAAAAAAGAAAAAAAATAGAATTAAAATAATGATAAACCCCGCACTATTTTTAGGGATTTTATGAAAGCCAATACTTTTGCGTATTACTTTGGTAAATGGTATATTTCTCGACACGTAAGTGTGAATTCGAGTTAAAATTATTTTGGTCTCAGTAATTGAATACTCATTTTCTTTTTGTACGCGTATGTAAGATAAAGTATGAATAAATCAATATATGTTTTACTCAGACATTACAAACTTCGTTTAATACGTAAAAAAAGATTTAAATTCAAAAACTATCTTAGCAAAAATATACACGATTTCCTTTTAATTTACTTCATATTTAGATCCATCGGAATCATTCGTATTTGTTTTAAAAACGTGATTCCATCTCGATTTTATTATTATTATTATTTGTAAAAAGTGGTACAAAATAAATATGTGTAGGGAATGTTTTGTAAAATGTCCAAGAAAGAATTTACAAAAGAAGATCAATGTTTTATCGTTATCGAAATTAGAGGTGTTAATGTATATATATCAACCCATGGGTTAATAGCCGATAGCATTCTCTATAAATGCATTTCCATATTCCCAATGCAAGAAATTAACATAAAACACACAGCCCCAATTTTTATGGTTTAACTAACTCGTTTTTTAAGATAATGCATTCAACATTTTATTTTCATAAATGCTGCTGTACTTTATTTTGTTTTACTTGTCAAGGGAACCACTTGAATTTCAATTCGCATATAATATAAAACCTTCTCGCTGTTTTAAGAAAAATATGTTATGATAAATTCCAAGATATACGTTACCTAAACAATTCTGCATTCTATTGTTTATTTCATCGCTACTAAACAATGATAAAATAACACGAGCTGATAGTTCAAGCATTAGCCATCATATTCTTAGTAATCGGTATTAAAAAAAATTCCTGATACCGTGAAATCAATTGTTGCAGAAATTTACAAGTGTATTATTTATTAAATTATACACATGTAAAAAGACAACAAAATATTATTTCGAGATTGCTTACCGTATTCATAATTAAAAAATAAACATAGTGAGTGTAAGTAAGGCAACTAAATCTGTTATCAATGACGATTTATATATTTAAATTGGCATTTCCAATTAGTAATCAAACAAAGACAATTAGGATTATAATGATATGCGTATAAAAGCAGGTAAAAACCAATTAACCAATCTAGGAATTTTTTGGTTTTACTAAGATTAGAATTAAAGGAAATGGGCTTATGTAATTAAAGTAAACATAGTTGAATGTATCAAATTACAAATGAACAGGAGGAGTTTAGCTTTGTGGTTTGAAAACTACCAAAGCGAAATACTTACAATGCTATTTCATCAATATTGTGTAGAATAAATGTTGCAAAATTTAATTGTCATATTCCATGAATGATATTTGCGATAAAAATTGAATGGAGAACGTAAATTTGGAGTTATGAAGGTAATAATTAGTATTCTGAGCAATTTAGATAATCTTTTCATATTAACTTTTCCTAGTAAAATTATTGAAGATAAGTCATGGATAAAATGCATTCAAGTATATAGTGTGTTTAGTTTCAGCTACACACGAAACAAGTTTGGTTTGTATGTTACGAAGATTGAAATTCAAAAAATACAGGGTTGTCACCATGACGTCGTGATATTTATTTCCATCCGATTTACCTTCTTTTTACATGTATTCGAATCATTTTTATCTGTTTTAAAAACAATTCTATTCGACTTTGTTATTATTCTATTGTTGTTTTGTACTAAAAATTCTTTTTTTTTTTGCTATTAACAAAGAGACAAACAAAATCTCAATCTGTTTTACCTTTCGAGGTATGCCTCGAAAAGCCCTAACCGTATCAGGTAGAAAGTTTATCCTTTTACAACGATTCAGCTTCTCGAGATCTTTAAATAAAACTTCATTTAAACCGTTTAACGTTTTTGGTTAGGAAGTTATGAGTATATTACCAAATTAGAAGAAAAATTTCAAGGGGTATCTCTTACGAAATTTTTTTTTGATTTTGATTGATTTTGACCCAAATATGGAAATCGAGTCGGTTTGGTGATCTTTTCAACGGTTTTTGATAAATCACAGCTTGAAAGTTTGTAATTTCACGTTCTAAAATTGCCTCAATTTCTAGTAATTTTCCAAGTAAGTTCAGCATAATCACTGGATGATTCGGCCTTGCTTGTCCGATTCGATACGGGAACTCACGGAGACGAACGAAAGGAAGAAATGAATGGAGCAGGCGGTAACCAAGGATCTTGCCCGAACGTACGCGAAGGACTTCTGGGAACACGCTCGACTAAATTCTAAGAAATATTAGGATGCAGGTGAGAAATGAATGAAAATGGAATGAATGAAATTATATTTTTTAAATAAGAAAAGGCGGTTTTTCATATTGTATGTATCTGAATATATTTAAGGACTTGCTATGTTTTCTATTAGAAGTATGGTAATAAATATTATGACGTAATTTTTTTGCGTAGTTATATTGATTAAAGGGATTTGTATACTAGATATCATGGGTGTGGTGTGGAATCTCATCAAGTATTCCATTTCAAAGAATAAATATTCGTTCATTCCTCTGAATTATATATTCAGAACTATAAACAGCACGCTTGTGATAGATATGGATAATTTAAATCAAAAAAAAGTAGTAAAACAATTGTAAATTATGGTAGAGTATCGTATTTTATTGTTTTTAATTTTGATTAGTCATCCATTGTTCTATAAATTACGCTTAGTGAACGAGGTCAAATGTCATCGGTTATTAACAGTGATGTCTTATTAGCCTTACATGTACACAGAATAAAGTTTACTGTACTGTATAAAAGCTACAAAAAATCCAGGAATGTATGAAATATATTTTTATTGCTCGTTAATTTCTTTAAATTATCTTTAAAGATAAGTAAAAGTTATCTAATTATAATACTTTGAAAAGTAAAGAAAATACATAAAATAAACAAGCTGATAGCTATGTTCGAATGTTGTATCAATAATAGATGTATACGTAACTAAAATTGCACCCATTTTTACGAACAATAACCACAAATTTGATGATTTAATGCGGCTATTTTTAATCCCATTCATTAACTTTGATGACTCTAGTCTTGCATCATGTCACACGCATGATATTACCCACTAATAATCCCAGGAAGAAATCAAAACACTTACGGAGGAGGATATAATTGCAGCAGGGGAAGTGGTGACTGCGGCCTGCAGCGAATTAAAAGAATTCCATTCATAGTGTTTGGAGAGTAGAAAACACATGTTTTATATCTATGATAATATTGTTCAAAGACGGCAGGCAATTAATACCATAGTAGTTGTGCTTTAAATTCTTTTATAAGGAGAGAATATTTTTTAAGTGAATCCAGACATATTTATGAACAATAAATATTATTTAGGTAAAAGAAAAACAACAGGACACTTTTTCTTTGGACAAAAATGCCGCACCACTCTTACAGATAAAATCGGTTTTTTGAAAAAGTTTTGTTTATTGTAGTTATTTACGATAATAATTCATTCATAACTGAAAATACGAATCATTCACACATAGATTATTTAATTACAATAATATAAGTGTGAGTTCGGCACATGGCATATTGAAGGAAAGGAAAATTATCTGAAAATGATTTTCATCGACGTGATTCTGGACAAAATTAACAACGACTTAAATTTAATTAAGAAGATTGTTTTTTCTGATGAAATATATTTTTTTCTTAATGGTACTGTTAGTAGATATAATTGGCGGCACTGGTCTCCGGAGGAAAATTCTCACCGGATGGTCCAGCATGCGCTGTAAATATTATCGGTCCTTCTTCATCCACGGAAAGTTTACTGGGGATAAGTATTTAGATTTCTTGCGGGGGAATGTTTCCTAATGCTAAGGAGGTTGAAGAAGAACCAATAGATAGGGTACTACCCCATTATTAACACAACATCAGAACTTATTTACCATCACCAGATTTTACTCCGTGTGGTTTTTTCTTATGGGCCCATTTAAAAAAACCTCGTTTGCCGCGGCCATCCCCTAAATATTGCAGAATTTGAATATTTATTTGAGAATTTTTTAATTTCTTTGCTAATAAAAAGATATGGATTCAAATGTTGATACTTTATGTTTTCTTTTGTTTTTCTTGTAATATT
Source organism: Oryctes borbonicus (assembly GCA_902654985.2). Taxonomy (NCBI): domain Eukaryota; kingdom Metazoa; phylum Arthropoda; class Insecta; order Coleoptera; family Scarabaeidae; genus Oryctes; species Oryctes borbonicus. Next base: position 5,453,592 of record LR736882.1, read on the forward strand.
TTATTGTTAATAGTTATAATTAGAAAAAAATAGCTTTATTATACAGCTAAAAAATTACCATTTTATTAAAAGAATTGTCATGGTGTCGTTAAAACTGACAAAAAAAAACTCGCATAATCCAAAAAATTTTTGATATTCCAGCGACTTCAAATTACTTATTCTATATTCTATTTAAATAATTTCGTCTTCTATATTTTAATATCTTAGGTACATTATGGGAGCATTTCGTTTCAAGATGCTCCTGTATCTATCTTTACCTACTGATAAGCAACCCTATTGAAGTATTTTCTACATACAGCTTGTGTACTAGTTTTCCGAACATAGAATTTTAATTATTGGTTATAATAAGTACAGTGCCTAGAGGTATTATACTGTATGGTTTTTATTTTGAAAAAAAAAAAATTATTAGCATGCAGGTAGGTACTAACCTGTTAATCGTAATTGCTACCATGTTTAATAATGACAGAGCTACATTTCCGTATAGCAATACTGGAAACAGTTTACAGGACGTCATTCCTAATACCCATTCTTCAGAAATATAGCGAGATGCAATCAATGGTAAGCTGATAGAGCAAAATATTAGGTCGGATATGCATAAGGATAATACAAATGCTGTTGTTGCTTGGGATATCAATTTTGGGCATCGTGCTAATGCCAGTATAGTTACGAAGTTACCTGGAACAGAAATCGTACATCAGGTAAATTTTTTTCAATGTACACTATACCTATATAGAGATAGGTCAGATTGGGGTTGTTCTTCCCTATTAATAATAGCCCTATTCAGTAACTCGTGTGACTAATACAGATATTGAGCGTTTGGATATACGTATATATAAGGGACCAAATAATTATTTCTTACTAAACTGTTAAGTGATGTTATTTACATGGATAAAAGAATCACTGTCTTTAAGAGATCTTGCTTTAGCGCTGATAAAAAAATTAACAAAGCGACCTATTCATGCCGTATACATTGAATAGATGCGCTACATCTTTTAAAATGAATTTTAAAAATTTCTTACCTAAAAACCCAACTATACAGAAAATAATGGCACAAATTGAAGCGAAAATCGTTGCAGCCCGTGGGTATTTTATAGAAATCTCATTGTCACTCATTGCTAACCGATATATTGTTTGTTAATAATATTTTCGAAAAACACGTTGTCATTGAGTTTTCGTATCAACCGGCTATACCGAATACTTGCAACTATACGAACCGCCTAGCGCAGACTATTCGACAATATAAAAGCATTACACTTTAGTGTGAAAGCTTATGGGGCAATAGTGGGGCGTAAGTCTCCTTGTCGCTCTTCTGGTGATGAAAAAAAGGTTTGTTGTTTTTAGTTTTGTGGCAAATAAAGGGAAAATATTATTTTAGATAAAGGAGTGTTTTTATTCCCTTTGGTTACTTAAACTCAAGATAGTACAAGATTTTTTTAATTTTTTGTACTCTAAAACCATAAAAGTTAGTGATATAAATATTTTTATATACGGAGCGTAAGCAAAGTAAAAGTTTGCAACATTTAAAAGTGTTTCGTTTATTTACTTTTGGACTGTTATTACTTATTTAATTCAAGGGTAAGTACAATTAGAAAAATAAACCTTAATATCTCTGGTGAATGCTACGTTTAATAATCTGCTGGCAGGGCCGATACTAGAGCATCGGCCACCCTCTATATACATCAACATTAAATCAAAAGGGCTTTTTTTATAATTTATTTTATACAGCTTTTCATTTACATATAGGAGTTTTACACTTACGTATTTATTTTTTTAACAGCTTATTATGAACTACCTATTTTATACGTTAAAATTTAAAAAAAATAATCAAACCATTAACTTTTGAACACTGATATCATGAAGTGTTTTTCGCTTTCTTTATGTATTTTCTAACTGTATTTTTTAGAAAGACCATATCAAAACAGATCCTAACTAGATTTACTTTTCAAAATTATTTCATTGCATATTAAATGAAACAACAGGTCAAAATTTCACGCATAATACGACGTTGTTCAAAAAATTACTCAAAAATTTTTCGATACGATGTGTTAATAATAATACCGGTTGTTTAGTTTTGTTAGACAATAGTCGTGATCAGGCAGCAATCATTTGAAGGACTCGTACATCTCATATGACAATTGTATTTCGATGAAATTGACTGAGTGAAAATTGTCAAAAAAAAACCTTTTTATACCGATCTTTATTAAAAAAACAAAATGCAAGTGAATATTTAGAGTTTTTACGATACAAATCAGAAGAACCTATTAAAAAAAAGTTTAAAATATACGTACATAGGTAATACTTACGAATTTGATGTTTTCATAGGAATTGTTCAATATTTGTTTTCAATTTAGTGATGTACAGCCTGAGATCTCGACGGTCAGTAAATGTAGTGTAAAAGATCGAAAAAACTAAAACGGATCTAACTTAAATTCTTCTAACTCTACACCAAATTTCAAGAATTTTTGCCAAAATTCGGTCCCATTAGATCTGGCGTAAACTAAAGCAGGTAAAAAAGGATGGTTATTAAAAAAGGAAACAAAAGCGATCGCTTTACTTATGATTTTTATTTAAAATACTTGGAAACACAGAATAATTCTGCAATTATTTTAACATTTTTAAATTAATCTTAACTATTAACAGTATGTAGTATATAAACATGAAGAAAAAATACATCACGCAATTGTCATAGAGGCCCTTATGATCTTTTACATTCTGATTATTTCTTTTTTAATCAATTCTTTTTGTTTTATTTTTACACAATTTTCTTTTAGCTTCAATCAATTGATTTAAACATGAACATTTCATACCATCGTACCATTGTAAAATAATATTTTCATTAAATGGGAAGAAGTAAAATTTGAAATATGGAGTAGTCATATAAATAAGAAGTAGGATTTATTATTTTTTCTTTATAATAGTTTGACACATTTGATATTACAAAAATTGTAATTTTACAGTTCTTAAGTTTGTTTATTTAATTTATTTTATTTTGTTTCATTTTTTTTTTTCATATTTTTTCGAAATCATTTTTGCACCCTGTACAATGGGAATTTGAAACTGGAGAAACAATCCTTTTTCAAGTAAAGGTTAAAAAACTACACATTATTAGTCTTCTTTGGACCAGAAGAAATTGTATTAGGCACTTGGTTAAAATGGCGGGGGTTAGGAGACCATGAGTGACTGGGTTGGCATGAGCTGCTATAAATCTGGTTGTAATGTTGTCACGTTCAAACGACGTTCTTGCTGTATCAGATGATGAGCAGCGCGATCCATCTCTTCTTGCGTCATGTCTAATGCTTCTTGCATCTCCCGTGATGTATATCTTACGAAATCTTGGTCACAGTACTTACCCAAACCTTGTTCGGCAAGAATTCGCCCCACAAGGCTTTCCGCAGACCCAATTACTTCAAAAGAGGTTGCTCTTCGATCAGCTGGACTTCCAGGGAGAGAGTGCGATAATCGTTCAGAGCCAACGTGTCCATTTGGTTCCCCGCTTGCTGCTGAAACTGAAAAGATTGCTTCAATGCTATAAGGAATTGTACAATGGATTAGTGCCACTTTTATATTCCGTTTTATTATTTTTTTTTATACAAATTACTCCAATTTTTTTTTGGACATCGAGGCAGTTTCACTAGAAGCTTTAGAAAACATAGTAAAGATTCAAAAATCACCTTACCTTTATTTCGAATTGCCTTATTTTTTCTTTGGAGTTGCAGTCACGTTGAAACTAACATAAATTTGACCAAATATTGACCAAAAATTGGCACTAATCCAAATAATTTTTAACATTTAAACATTAGAGCGATTAGATAATCTACCATGAATGAAAACTGAAACAATCGCAAAAAAACGCATGCACAAAATTAACAGTAACCTTCGTGCAAATCGGCTTAAGAGTGCTGTGAGCATAGTTTCGTTTTTTTTTTTTTGTTTTTTAGGGGGCTAACCTCTGCCATGGAAGGAAGCCCTGTGATTTAGGAGGGAACAACGCGCATGCCGGACGTTCCCCTGCGAATCCAAGGGCTGTAGCGAGCCGGGCCAATCGTACGGCTCCGACAGGATGCCTGCAATTGCCATAGCTTGTGCTTGTGCAAGTTTTAGGCCGCTTGCAATGCGACTAAAGCTGGGTGAGTGTTGCACAGGCGATGGAGCAGACGTCATGCAACCACCCCCTAGGCCCAGCAGAACGCGACGAGGCGGTGGAGTAGGTGGCATCAACTCAGTGTGGTCACCCTGCAGACTGGCACAAACACAACATCACCACATGACCAGTTAATCAAACCAAACCTCAGGCATACAATCACACTCGATACGCTTACCATTGTAGTGGGGGTGTAGGAAGCCAGATTTACTGAAAGTCAAATCAGACTAATGTTAACTTCAATTATATAACTGGCTTCTCCACATTAGCACACACTTTCTTTAAATTTACTTTTTGTATCAACCCCAACACTATCTAAAGCCTTGCTCGTATTAACTTAAGCTGGATCTTAGTTACTTGGGCTCGAATTCAAGACCATTTTCATACAGTTAAAGTTAAAATGAAGTCAAGGCATTTGACTAATATGAACAAGGCTTAAAGCACGCATACTCAATAAAGGAAATAGGCAAACCTTTAGATTTTTTAATTGATTGTCAAGGAGCTATACCATAAATTTAGGTGAATATCGCTTAAAATTCTTTTATTACAGACCAAGCTCACTTAAGTTTATGGTAGACATTTTACACTTATTGTCAGAAATCATTTTTGAAGTCCAAATTGCGATTTTGTTTCAAATAACTATTCTGGAAACATTGAAACTATTATTCCAATGATGATTCATAAAAAAACAAGTGTATTGATATTATTCTTGTTAAACATAAGTTATTTAAATATGATTCATCTCTCAATAGTATCGATAAAATATTTATCTACTTATCAGCTTGTTTCTTACTTGATGTAATATATTTATTAAAAGTTTTTTGAGAATTTCTGAGTAATTGTTCAAACAAAAAAATTGCAAGTATAATTATTAAATTGTGGTTGACGAATTACACGAGAATTAACTAAAATAATATGCAAAAAACATTAACTGTTATTAAGCTGCTGGATTTTTAACTATATAAAACATATAACTCTAATGATGAAAGTTTAGAATAAAATATTCTGCGTACTAAAAAAATCAAAAGAAATTCTGTAATAATTAAACTTATTTAATTACAGGAAATTAAACAAATTAAAGATGCATACTCATGAGATAAATTATCAAGCTGTTGGAAACCTATCTAAATTCTACACTAAATTTAATTATAGCTTGTACCTTACAAAGACAACTTACTAGAATAACTTACTCAAATACTTGATAGTTGTTCTTCTCATTATCCCCGTTATAGACGTTTGTTAGAGAACGTAATGGTATTTCTTCATCGCGTAATCCTTCTTGATTATGCAACGAGGTGGCGCTGGCTCTACTCTGAACAGCGTTCTTGGGCCCAGAAGCCACGTGGTTCATCCGTTCTGTCATTGATCTTTGAAGGGAATTGTAGGGAAGTAGATCTACGCTAGAAGCTGGTGTTATCTTTATTTGGGTCGAGTTCACCTTCAATGATTTTGCCCGATTAAAGCTGTGACCCCGTCTCATTGAAGACCATACGCTTCCAAATAAAGAATGGTTTCTCTGAAAATGAAATATTACAAAATAATGATATTTATATATATTTTTATTGTGAAGGTTGATTTATTATTATAACATGCAATTTTAAATGAATTGTCAACGTTATTTTACATTTAAAAATCTTAAATCTAGCGTTCAAAATATTGGAAAACTAGGCTTACCCTATGCATAGGTTCTGGATTGTCGTCAACAAGTTCGTCAAGATTCCCAGAAATCGCTCTCTTCAGTTCAGGTCCGGCTTCATGTAACGTGCGTAGGCCAGCTTGCAGGGTAACGGTGTTATGAGCTTCTTTGTCACCTTCCTTCATTTCCTGTTCTTTCCTCTTCTTAAAGCGTCGAAAGTAATCTTGGATGAGGAATGTTGCATAGAATTTCCCAACGGTGACCTCGTCGTCAACACCAGGAGGTGGCACTACTTGATCTAATAATTTAGGGCTGGTTCGTTTCCATATTTTTCTGATAACGGCACGCAATTCGGCATTTGCTTCATCAATATTGCCATCGGTTTTAATTCGCAATGATGTTCGCACAACGGCGAACAAGGTTGCGTTGAATAAAACGGTACCATCACTGTTTAAAGGCATATTCATAGATACTAGACGTTTACAAGCTACTCTATGGGGACAAAGTTTTCCGAACCCAAGAGGCGGAGATATTTTACGTAATAATGTTACGACATCTAAGTGTTTAATTCTACCCTTTGCATCAGGGTCATATTCACTCCACAGCCTTATAAATTCATCTAGATGATGTGGTCCTAATATTGACCAGTCTCTTGTTAAATAGTCAAAGTTATCCATAATGACAGCGACAAACAAATTAATAATCTATAAATTAAAGATGGGTCCAAATTATTTTTTTGATGTTAATCTTCATGTGTAGGCTTACCAAAAAAGAACATAAGACATAAAAAGAAATGAAATACGGATATGCAATATCTGAACCGCAGCCTTCCTTCTTCATTTTCTCTCTTTCGAGGCTATTATTTGGGAAGGTTGCATTATCACACTTAACTTCACTTCTTGCTGCGCAATCCAACATAATTTCTTGCCACGCCTCACCGGTTGCTGAGCGAAATAAGACCAGAAGGGCTTGGAAGAATGTTGCGAAGTTGTTGTTTCTATTTATTGCCGTGTCTGGATCTCTTTGGATTTTGCCAAACATCTAGAAAAGGAATTAAGTATTTAAAGGATCCCAAAGGTAATCTGAATTTTAAATTACCTGCATTCCAATAACTGCATATATGAAAAACAACATAACGATTAACAACGCTACATAAGGCAGAGCTTGAAAGGACTTCAGAAAGGTCCATAGTAACGTCCTGATACCTTCACCTCTGCTTAGAAGCTTTACGAGTCTCATAACGCGAAAAAGTCGAAAAAAATTGATTGATATCCAAGCTGATGAGGAACCAGGCTGAAAGATTGAAAATAAATGTAAATGTAAGAGTTTGAAGCGAGCATGGGACTTACATTGACTTCTGAGTATACTATATCGATAAAACTACCCAAGACGATAACAAAATCGAAGACATTCCAAGCATCTCCAAAGTAATTCTAGTTTAAAAAGGGCTGGTGTCAATAAACTATTGGAATTATTGTTTATTTCTGCATACTTACTTTAAATCTAAAAGCAGCTAATTTAAAAACAAACTCTAGCGCAAACAGGGCCGTGAATATCATATTCATAATGTCCAAAGCGTCTGAATACACATCTGGTTGTTTATGAAACTTCATGGCTAGCGTGATTGTATTGATTAGGATCAAAGTAAAGATGGTGTATTCAAATGGTCTCGACGTCACCAGCCACCATACTTTGTATTGAATTCGATGCTTAGGAATGTATCTTCTAACGGGTTTTGCTTTTAAGGCAAATTCTATACAGTTACGTTGATTTTTATCCAGCTCGCAGTTCTTATATTCTTGTTCACCTTCATTTTGGAATGTTACGATGACGAAACCAACGAAAATGTTAACCATAAAAAAAGCAATAATAATGATGTAAATTATATAGTATGCAGCAACTATAGGACGGTAGTTATGTATTGGTCCTCTGTTTTCTTCATTTGAGTCGATTGAAACCATTAGGAGACCTGGCCAGCCTTCAAACGTTGACACAGTAAACAAAGTCAACATTGCCTTTGCTACATTGTCAAAATGAAACTTATTGTTCTCCCATACACGATCTTCTCTAGTGGGACTGTTGGTATCACCATCTACATATACTAAGTAGGTACCGCTAAAACAAAAAATTTGAATAAAAAAAAAAGTTACTTCGAAATACATCGTACTTCAGAAATAACCCGCAATCAGCCTCCATGTAATAGTTGTAATTACACTAAATTTAAAAGTTCAATTACATTAAGGGTCTAAGTTTATAAATTTGTTAAACCTAAAAATTGCAAAAAACCTAACTTGTACTTCTTGTACAATTAAAGTTCTATTCCTTTCACGGATTTCGAGTTATTTCTGAAGCACCCTGTATACAATAAACACTTACTTGCATTCTGCGGCAGTTAATTTAGAACGATCACTGCATTTTGAAAATTTTCCCTAAATATAAAGTACGATATTATTTATTGCTTTTCAAATGTGGGTGTAATGTTATTTTTCTAGTTATTACATCATGCAAGTACACTAACGCGCACAAAATACCGAATGTTCAATGTAGACTTTCAACGTTAGATAACAATCTAGACATTTATGGGCGTCAGTGTGTGTTAAATAATTCAAAACGTTCAAGAAAACCAAACGAAAATACTGGAAATGTACAAAATCTGAAAAGACGTGAAAAGAATTATGAGAAAAACCAACTAAAAATTCATGCAAAGTTATACGTACGGTATATAGAAACTTTTTATTTGCAATTTTGAAAACGTGCATTAACTTCGTGCCGTTAATAAAACTGCTTTAAAAGATGCTGTTCACTTGTAGTCATAGCTAGTAAAAAAAATACATAAAAAAACTTCTGAAATACATAAATAAATAAATAAAAATTCTACTAGTCTCGACGTGTTAGAACTATTCATATGACAGATTTATTTTCAATTTAATCTGCCTGCATACCAATAGCAAGCTAAATACTCAGTAAAAAAAAAGAAGTAATCATAAGGTAACAAAGAAAAAGAATGAACTGACATACAGTGTTGTCACAAAGTGGACTTTACAAAAAAATATTTTTTCAAAAATCATTCTCAAGTGCATTTTGTGGGTTTTTTCGTTGTCTGTCGTCCAACATGATTTTCGATGTTTCTTTCCTTGTCAATTGGTGCTCTTGGTTTCCTAAAGGTGGATGCCAACTTTCTGCATGATTTAGTTAATAACAACCATACATTCACCCTTCGGAAACTAGATGTCCAATTTTTATCTGTCGTTAAACACTCAGAATCTCGTCATAGCCAAGTGGTTTCGTTGGGTATTTTTTTTTGTGTTATTGTTGTTGATAGTTCCTTGCTTGTAAAGTTATGATTTTAAAGTAAACATTTCTAAATTTTTAATCTATTCTACTCAATTCGCGAACCATATCTTTTATTCAGTCTATCTATCGAAAAATAACATCTATTGGTACAAATGATATTTTCACAACTTCTAAATTGGTTAATTTTGATTATAAAAGCACTAAAAATTAAAAGAAATTTTGATTTCTGTTATTTTTATTTGCAAAATAAATAGAATTAGATTACATAAATAGTCAAATAAATAAATAAGGTACTACGTAAGTAAGCCAATTACATTTTATTTGGTCGAAAATACATCACCTTCTAGTAAATTCTATGTTTGTACTTACGAACTTGGTATCCATATAAATTCTGCTTTCTCTAACCTGCCAATAGGATCAGTATTCCCTTATTGCACCTATAATTTCCTACTATCAAATAACATAATCAATTAAATAATTCTAACTTAGGTAAAACACTTTAGTTCAAGTAAATTTCTTGTTTCTTGATATTGCCAATGATCCTTCAACCTGTTCAGCTGTCTCTCTAACAAATTAGTTGTAGTTGTGAAAATATCTCTTATAGTAGATGTATGTATATGATGAACAAGATACAATGTGGACAAAAAGAATGAAACACTAATTACTGTTCATTTTGTTTTGAATTATGGGGATTATCTATAACAGTTACCGATTGTTTAATATTTTAAGATATTTTAATGTAGAGCTTTATATCTCGAAAACTGTGGATTGTAATCGGGACATGGTTCCATGCAGAAGTAAAAAAATTACATCAATTTTCTTATGAATCTTTAAGTGTTTTAATGTAAAATTGGAGAAGCTCCAAGAAAATCCTAAGACGTTAGTAATGAAAATAAGACCAAGCCACGCTTAAAAATTACCGACAAACTTTGAGAGGCGGTGAAAAATTATAAAATGAATGTATTTTCTTGGTAATTTTTTTCTAAAAGTATTCGATTTTAAACATAATCTCTTTTACTTTAGAAAATATTGAGTTTAGTGTTTCGTTCTTTTTGGCTCATTTTTGAATGAATCACGGAAAATGATATGTTCGAAAAAAGTACCACTTAACTTGTGATAAAGACTGCAAGCTTACTACTGTAATAATAATGGTAATACTACTAAAAATAGATGCAGACAGACAAACAATTATACGATGTTTTGCGCGATTGTTCTACTAGTACGGTAGCGTGCGCCAAGGAGCTCTGGTGAGTTACGGACATAATAGGTGCGCTAACAATTGATGTACATATACTTACCAGAGGCCCCTTCACGCGACCAACCGTTTTTCTACGACCAGAACATGCAGTTCTACCGTAGGGTGCAGCGAAAAGCGTGGAGTATTACCTTGAACAGCTGCACTCCGATCACAGCGAACATGAACTGCAGAAGGTAGGTAACCAGCATGATATTGCCGATCGTCTTAATGGCTACTATCACGCATTTCACTACATACTAGCCATGAGGAGATTCGGCATAAGAGGTTTTTGGAACAAACGAAACAACAGTGTCAGTCAGTATTTTAAAAAGAAGAAAATAGCTTAGGCGTCGATGGAAAAAATATGGTACTTGGTACTTGGTACGTGGTACGTGGTTTTGGGGCATCTCGCAGCCAGCCGGGAACGGTCAAATGCACCCAAGGGTCACATCGGCTGAGGAAGGGAGCCAGCGCAGATAATATTTGGCCAGCGGCGCCAGCTTCAGCGGCATGGCCTTAGCCTAGATATGACTACAAGTGCAAAAGAGCACACAGCACGGCACAGACACAGCAGGGCATGCGGGTTAATAAATAAGGCTGGGACTCCCAACCTCAAGCAAGGAACCACCGGAATAAGCCTCTGAATAGAGAGCCGGGTGTATTTGTGTACCAGAAAACCACACCATAAGTACGTCTAGTTAGTTCTTTTTTAATTTACTAACCGATTTACACAAAACTTGTTTAGCAGGTCAAGTATTACATATCTATGGCCATACTTCGGCCTATGATTTTCTTTCCAATCCACAAATTGAATTAATCGCAAAATTTTATTTGTCTAACAAGGAAAGACAAACCACTCAAGATTCATTAAATTCTGAATTTGCGGGTTAGATACCTTTCATTGTAAGATAACATGGTCACTAAGAGCTTCAAAATAATTCCAAACAATTGAGCGGATTAGTGGTAACTTAGAAAAATTGCAGAGCTGTATCAATCCTTCTAAAAAGCTTAAAGCAAGTGCTTTGATACAGTTCGAGTATTAAACAGTTTCAAACTGTTCACAAAGTTTAATCTGTTTGGTTTTTAGAAAAGATCAATGGTATTTTTAAAGATCGATTTATAAATAAAAAAAAATGATGTGAATCAGACAAGTTTATGGTGTGGGTGACTGAGTGTACCGAAGCCCTGAGAGAACCCAGCACATAGATGGTTAATAACTATGTAGTTGTGTGAAGAAAATAAAGACTAATCTGTAAAGGTACCCATAGGTGCATTTGCTCATAAACAACAACGGACTGCTGGTGCCTACCTTGAATAATTGGACTCCTATAACCGCGAACATGAACTGAAGGAGGCAGGTAACCAGCACAATGTTGCCGATGGTCTTTACTGCAACTATCACACACTGGACTACATGCTAGAGACAGATACATGTCAGAAAGCGAAAACCCGGTCCTGCCTCCACCACTCCCGTTTACCTAATTATGATTATAACAGAAAAAAAGAACCCCTATCGGGGTGGAACATTACCTTCAATCCTTTTGCTCGATTTATAGCGCGCAGTGGTCGCAGTACCCGCAGTACTCTTAAAATTTTCACTACTGACATGGCACCTTCGCTAGAAACGTAAAATTTTTCCGAATCACATTAGTTCATCAACAAAATCTACTGTTTTTTTCGATTGCCTACCTAAATATTGATACCAAGGATACACAAACGACTATTAGATCGAGTACATTGAACGCCGACCGTAAAAAGGCACCATCGTGCAAGAAAACACCATATGAAATAGTTTTCAACAATAATTCTATTGAAAATATACTTGTAAAAAAATAGTCAAAAAACTGTAACACCTGAAATACAAAGATTAGGTTTGTTATAGTTGAAAGTAACAAGAGCAGTGGTTTACTATGATCATTCAAGCAAATTGGAAAAAGGTGAATTTTGCCCACCCGAAAATGAATCATTTAGTCCAAAACTTCGCGAAATCCAAATTGTTGAGGTCATAGTGGCGATTGAATAAAATTATACTTACCATATTCATGGAAGAATGAGGAGATATTGGATCTTCCAAAGCTAATAGAGCTGATGAGATCATAATGCATGCGAGTATGATGTTCCCAAATATGTGATGGTTACACAACCAATGGCAAAATACTCTGAACCTTTAAAAATATAACATCAGAGTTAGAAAGGCATAAATTTGCACTAGTCTATGGATTATACTATAATATTAATAATAAAAAGTTAGAAAATAAATTAAAAAACATCCATGGAACTGGGAGGATGTCAACCAAGGAATAATTGATACTACTGAAAAAATCTATATAAAAAATTATGTGCGAAGATCATACTAGGTTCATTCTACCAAAAAAAGAAAAATTGTGCAGGACCACGCTATTTGTGATGTAGAAGTAGGACAAGCAGACTACTGTAACTATTTGCATTTTGGAAACTACGGTGTCAATCAGAGATCACCTGTTTGTGGGAGAGAAAATGAAGAATGAAGATGCTGGAGGTATAGGCAGTTTCTGAGATGCAGTTTTTATCTCAGACAAACGACGTGGTCTCGCTCCAATTGCGTCCGATTCAGCGATTTCTCCATCTGTAATATTGTACACCACACATGTTACTCTAAGTTTCGTATTGACATAGCTGCAAGATATCTGAGAATTTCTGATAACCTTTAGAGGTCGCTAAAAGACTTACGATATTGACGAAGTAACCTTATAAAAATCGATCTTTCGGGACGGGATTTGGAAATTCTGTCATGCAGCTATGTCCTATATCCGGGGACCTACCTATTTTTGTGAGAAAATATAAAGAAGGCACTGCCCTTTGGAATTGGACGAACTTTCTTAACGATGTTTACCTCGGATAATCTACGTGGACGTGCTGACTCTTTAGTAGATTCTACTTCAATATCGTCTGAAAATTATTTGAATGCTTTTGTTCCTACTACCATTACCTTTTTTCGCCATTTTCTTTACTACTTTTCTTATAACATTGATAGTAATACGACACAAAGTATACAATTAACTTACCCTGTTCATTGCTGGTCTGCTCGTCTTGATCATCGTAGCCCGTGTCGTTATTTAGATTGACTTTTGTTTCCGATTCCGCCTCTTCTTCCTCATCATCTTCATGATTGGATCTTTATTTTATTTTAAATCAGTTAAAAGATCTTTATATTTCATTGAATATTACTCACCTTTCTGAATTGTAAGCCCCATCTTCCATATCCTCTTCTAAACTTCTTTCTTCCATATCGCCCTCTTCTTCATTTTCAATTGGTGTGGGACTTTTTGATTTGCTTTGACCCTCTGCCTCTTCTTCCTTTTCAATAGCTGTTAACGATTCAGCATCTGCTAGGTTATCAACTGCGATGGCCAAGAAGACATTTAACAGGATATCTAATTATTGTTAAGAACATATGTACATCACAGAGATTATTTCTCCTAATTTTAACCCCCAAAAGGATACAATTACCACAAATGAAAAGTATTATAAAATATATACAAGCAAGTACTCCAAAGCATTGCACACCTCCATACGCCCTAATACCATCGTACATTACAGCGTTCCAATCTTCACCTGTTAATATCTAAATTGCAAAACTTTCATTAAAACACGAATAACATAACTGGGATTGACGTACCTGGAATACCGTCAAAAGACTTTGCCAGAAGCTATCGAAGTTTGCCCTTGGTTTATCTTCAGTCGCGTTGAAATTAAATTTGCCACCGAAAACTTGCATCCCAAGCAAAGCAAATATTACTATGAAAAGAAATAGTAGGAGTAATAGCGAAGCGATTGATTGTATTGAATTTAATAATGATGCAACTAAGTTCGATAAAGATCGCCAATATCTAGAAAAAAAATGAAAAAACATTAAATTCTATTGGAAGGTGTTTACAAATAATTCTTACTTGGTTACTTTGAAGACCCTCAATAAACGAACACAACGTAACACAGATACTCCCAAAGGTGGCATAATTTTTGTTTGCGTTAATATAGTTTCTGTTATACTTCCAATAACAACAAAACAATCAAATCGATTAAATAAAGACACAAAATATCCCTAAAATTGTAATATTTGATAAATGTCTTAAGATAAAGAAATCATATCTTATTACCTGAAAACCTAAGCTGTACATTTTTAATAACATTTCCAAAGTAAATAGTGCGATAAAAAACATATTAGTATATTCTGAAAATCAAAAAGAAAACATCTTTGAACAACTCTTTTACGTGGACAAATTTAAAAATCTTACCTTGAAAATCGTCCAACCAATAAGGTTGGTTATAATGCTCTGTAGCTAAGACAGCTGTATTTAAAAATACTAACACAATAATGAGCCAATAGAAAACTTGAGATTTCACTCCCTTCCTACATGCCCTTCTCATCCTTCGATTAACTCTTTCAAAGCCTTTCTTCTTTTTTTTCAGCCACGACCAGGTGCCTTGCTGGATTTCAATTTCTTCTCCTAATTTATCCGTCGATTCCATCTCATTTTGTGGCTTTACTTTAGCGTCTTGGTTTATTTGATCCTCCCCTTCTGGTTCTATATCTTCCGCCTGGGTTATCCAATCGAGATAACCTTTGAGGTCTTCCTCTATCTGCTGTTTCTCTCTTAACTTATGGAAATCACCACGAGCTTTTGCTTTTTCTCTTTCTTTGGAGAACTCGCTAAGAATTTTTTGATTTGTTATTAATTTTTATTTTTGGTATAATTTTTTTTCGATAATAATTACCCGCTGAGAACACCAAGGATTAGGTTCATGACGAAAAATGCTCCAAATATAACCATAGAAACAAAATATGACCACTGCCACGTTCTACCTAACGCGTCTTGAATCTAAAACTTTTCAAATTGCAGAAGAACTAATTCAGAGAATAAACTTCAATAACCTACATTATATAGTACATCAGTCCAACCTTCTAATGTAATGCATTGGAAAACGGTTAACATAGATAATCCAAAGTTATCAAAATTTGTGATCCCAGAATTTGGACCCTCCCAATCTGGCTTGCAAATATATGCTGAACCTATTTCTGAACAGTCAAAGCCAACGGGTCCACACGGATGAGGATCTGACATGATTTCACCTGCGAAAGTTAAAATTTTGTAAAACGACAAAATGATAAGTTTCAAACAGAATGTACCCGTCAAATTGTCATAACAGGATGTGTGCAGCTTTCCTGAGAATAATTCTAAACCAATAATAGCGTAAATAATAATAACAAACAATACTAACAGAGCAATATGAAGTAAAGGCACCATGGCTCGAAGAATTGAGTTTAATACGACTTGCAAACCTAAAAAATATTATTAGACTTACTGTTTGAGCTGAAATATTTAAAGAAATGACATACTGGGTACCCCTGATACAAGTCTTAATGGTCTAAGTACCCTAAATGCTCTCAGAGCCTTAACATCAAAACTGTCTTTCGTAAGGTGGGTTAACACTATACTTATCATCCTGGAAAGTTATTAAAATTCAACAAATTAATCGAGGTGAAATCATATTTTAGCTTCTTACCCTATTACTACGATTGTAAAATCTAATAAATTCCATCCATTCCTCAAATAAGCACCTTGATGCATCATAAAACCATAGGCTATAACCTTCATTATACATTCGACTGTGAAAATTACTAAAAATATATATTCGATCTTTTCCTGTAATTGAAAAATTGCTTTAATCATAGAGTTTACGGAAAGTTTTTTGGTTCAGTGTACAAAATTTTTAATTCATGTGCTTGTATTCATTATTGCAAATAAAATAATGAGACTGATTTATTTGAAATTACAATTCCACATTCTCTCCTCAAAGCAATTGCATTGGAAAAGTCATACAGCGTTGGAGACAGTTTGCTAACTCTGTCAACCAGTACTGGAATCGCCGTCAACTGGTCAGTTCAACGTTCTTCAATGGTCTAATTGTCAACCAACGGTCAGAATGCGGAATATTTCACATTTTTACTAGTTTTAGCAGTTGAAGGCTTTTTGGTGTGAAGTTCTTCCTCCTTCAATGGAATCTCAGCCTTCTGTGAATGCCTTAAATTACCTGAGAATCTGAGCCTTCACGAAACACTGTCTCAGGAGCCTTGTTGAAGCTCTTTCGTAGCATTGTGTTGTTTGCATTTGTTGCCATTCATTTTCAGAACGCACTAGAAAAATCTAGTACACGAAAAAAACTTCTACGAACTATTAAGCGATTCAAACTCAGTCTCATTATATTACTTTACTCACCTCTTATATTGTACAAACCTGATAATTGATAATAGGATAAAAAGTTATAAGTTGCACAATAATACTCACCAAAATTGCGTTTGTGTTATTGGAATCGCCGTTGGGGAAAGGAGTGTACACAGCTAAGGCAACACAGTTCGCAAAAATTGTCAGTAAAATTAAATATTCAAACGGCCTAGGAACATGTTAAGGAAAATATAGTTTTTCATTGTTCTTTAAATTTAAAATGTATATTGAAGATTTCGGCTATTGATTTTTTTTTCAAAAAAAAGAGTTAAATTTCGCACACTTTTACTAAATGATACATTTTTAAAATTAAATTAAAAGCTAGGTATAATGGATAAAAAAGGCACATTAGCAAATGAAAACACAATACTTTTAGTTGAATGGGAACAATAAACTTAGCCTGGCTTCTTCATAATATAATTAAAAGTAACTTCCCATAAAGCCCGGTAAAAACGAGTAATAGCAGGTGTAAACATACCCAAATTCTACTCATTATCAGTAATTTAATTATTTAGATACACAAGTTGCTTTTAGTTAATTTTTGGGTAAAATTTTTAATTCCCATATGAGCGACATTACACCAGAAACTAATCTATTGAATTCCCTGTTTATCTTCGACGAGAAAATACATTCTGACATCCTATGATAGATTAGAATAACAAGGATAAACGTAAAAAATTGATATTATCCTTTGAATCACCTTGAAGGAATTCAAAAGCGTATTGGGCAATTAATGTAATGGATTTGAATACCAATTTTACGGCAAGCGTATCCACATCAGTAATATTTTAGAGTAAATTAATAAGCTTTACCCTAAAACGTGATGTGGGATCAATATTTTTTTTCTGTTCAACGGTAAATGTTTCGCTCTAAATTTAACACCCTAACTTACGAGATGTAGTGTTGCGTGGCCAGTTTCGAAAATGACAGCACCAATCAATAATCCGGTAATTGGAAGACACCAAAAGTTTTCATTTTCCTTTCGATTGCATAAGACGTTGAAAAACTATTTTAAGAGTTGTATTGTAATAATTGTCATCGTTTCAATTATTACATTTATGTATAAACATTTTCGAGGACAGACCAAAGTTGACGGGAAGAAAAGACAATCAGCATGACTGCATATGCAGACGTAGTTCGCGAAAGCATCCAGGATAAAAGAAGAAAAATATTAATTTGATATATTTCCGAGGTATAAATGATTTCTTACAGTTACTGCGCTACAAATCTCAAAGAGAAGGATTTACATTTTTTTAGTATTCATGTTAGAATGTGAAAAAAAATAAATTAAAACGGGGATGCGACATCCCGAGATCGACTTATTTCGTCTATTCGTCAATTAAATATTCGACTCGTAACATCACCAATTTTAATTTTAAACAAATCATATTTTTGTGACTTTTTTATCATTTAGTAATTTAAATTATTGTTTAAACTATTGCTTTAAACAGGGAGCTATCAATATACTTTTTACAAATTTTTAATTATTTTTAATAATAAGTATCTCCTATTATATTATAAATTGGTTTTTGCTTTACTTATGTGTTGTTTACCATACTACGCCACAGTCCTTGCTATCATTATTGTAAATTGAAATTATATAAATATTTCTAAAATAACAGGTAGGGCGTGGTACCTGATTTGAGTCATCATACTAGAAGTACCCTTTATTTTTTTTTAATGCTTAACTCCTCTGTTAATTGATTTCTGAGATGAACAAAACATAAGATCAGATCAAGATAATTAACTTAGACCATTTTATCTATTTCTAGTCACGTTTCTCATTTATTATCTACTTCGAGAGAACATTTCCAATTTAGAAACATATTACCAAAATATTAGATTCAAACTATGTTTTTTTTCAGTGTACATTTTCTCATTTAAGATGTCTTAACTTGTACAACACCAACTGTATTTTATTGAACCATTTCCTTCACATTCCAGTATTGATTTTGTTAAAATTCTTGCAGCTTACCTTTGTTAATTGATTGCAGAATCAACTCAACAAAAGATACATTACTCTGTAAAGTAATTAACCCACATTCATCATATTCGCGTTTTTCTTTCATTATCTACCAGAGAAGATAATGAACAAAAACGGGGATCGTCGTTTATGGGATAGCAGGGAAGAATAAACCAAAAAAATGTTTTCAATCCGGTAATTAATTTTAAACGGGATTAGGAAAGTCCTGAATAAACGGGGATTAAAGGATTTAACGTATTTTCCAACTCGCAGTTGTTTTACTCTTTCGATTTAAACTTGGATCGTACGCGGAAATATCTCATTCTGCAAATATTTAGGTAGCGAACTTCCCTGAGATCGCGAAAATTACAAACGTGTCTCCGAGAGGAATTCGGCAACTTTCATGAATAAAAATTTCAGGTATGTTTATTTTTTGGATTCAGCAGGTTGAAATATTCCATTCCTTTTATTATAAAAAACAGCGTTATTCGGTTCTCAAAAGAATATTTGATAAAGGGAAATTGTTAAACACGGAATAATTTAGTTAGGTTTATTCCTGATATTGCCACTGTTCTCACATTGAAGTACCTCAGGTTTGGTCTGTACTCGCGTTTTAATTGCTTTTATTCCAGCAGTTCGCTCTTCCTTTGAAGCAATTCTTGATAAGATATAGCTAAACTATATCTGTCCCAACAAATTTCATTAACGTCTCTCACGTTATACCGTCGAACCAGCGTATGAAGCTTGCTTCCGGGGTCGTATTATTCGAGTAATTTGTATTGACGCTTTAAGCATGACTTGATATTAAATTAGCACTTTATCGTTCAATGGAACAAGTTTTAGTCTGTGACACGGCCGTAGATAAGAACAACGGGTGCTTTAGATATATTTGTGAAAATTTTACTGCGCTCGGTACAAAAAAGAAACTAAAGGCTGGCATTTTCAACGATCCCCAAATTAGCATTCTGATAAACGATAACAATTTTAGAAGGCACATGATAAAAATAGAAATTGGTGGCTGAAAGGTTTTTTTATCAATGGTGAAAATCCTTTTAGCAAACCATAAAGCCCAAAATTATTCAGAAATAACCTTCTTGAAGGTTAAGATTTCATGCATTTAGCCATTTAGACAACTTCTTTATTTGAAGTGATAGACTAATAATAGATCGTGTAGATGTGTTCTAATTACAACCTTAGAAGCAAAGTCAGTCAAACTACATATGAAGAAACACTTCTGCATAAAATAAAAAATCGAATATTGGGTTCGAGTAATTTTAGTTTTGAAATTTGCGAATTAGTCAACGCTAACTTGCAAGAAAATACCGATGGATATTCGAAGAGGGTAGGCTAACTAAGGTTTTAGTTAAATTTGGCCAATCAGAGATTGACGAGAGGCTCGCGGATATAAACATAACACATCGTTTTAGAGGCAAAGAGAATAATGTTAGAACTATAATTGTTCGATTTGTTAACTGCATAATTAAGAAGATGATATACAACGCAAAACTAAGAGGGATAAAAATTGTTATTAAACAAGAATTTACTCCAACAAGAGCTGCATTATTAAAGGAAACTATGAAATCTTTCACTAGTAATTCAATTTGGACGAATGAAGGAAACATCTACGTTAAAATAACCGGGAATATTACTTCCATCAAGACGTCGGATGATATCAAATTTATTCGTAGCCAGTGAGCTTACCTAACAGCCAATCTTGTGAGTGATATCTCTTTTTGGTAGAAACTTTTTTATTTTTCTTTTATTTATCTTTCTTTTGTAGGTACATATATACACTTTAATAGATCGTTTACACAGTATCACACTGCAACTGTTGCTATAGCACATTTGAACGTAAGATCGTTATTGCCAAAAATATTGATTAAATTAAATTCATTACGTAGATGAAACTTGGTTAACACAAGATATACAGGATGATATGATTAGAGTTGATAATTATATTGTAAGATCGACCGGATTGGAGTAGATATATTTACATATATTCTTTGATCACGATATGACTTCTTGCAGAACCAGCTTAAAAGTTCTTGGAGTTACCGTGAGTTCTCCGATTTTGTTTATGAGGAATTCTCACAGGATTAACAATGAAGTCATATCTAGTACAGCATTATTATGATGAGAATAAAAAAGGAGATCAAGTTAAAAATATTGCATTGGGGGTACGTGCTCGTCAACTGCTTGTAGAAAACTGTGATAAACGAATGTCAAAGGCAGAAACATGCTGCCGTAATTATTTCTTTTTCTAATAATGAATATCTATGTTATTTCAAAATATATTTTTTTTATAATTTATCTTGTGATCTCTCATTTATATCCGGTAGTGTAAGTATATATCTTGAATATCCTATTTCATATCGTTCTGTTTCTTGTGAAGGGTAAAAGAACTAGGGTACTACGGAAAAAAGAAGGATACTTCCACTCGACGACATCAATACATAATTTTCTAACGGGATTCTTCAGGTGGAGACAGAATAGGGCTCTTTGTGGTCTATCTGGAGGCGGTTTGCCACCCCTACGTGCAGGACGTTTGGGGGCAGTCGGCGTACGGGCCCCCGTTTGACCCGGGCTCGTTACACCCGCCCCCACGGTACTCATCGTAGTAGTTCTAGCACTAACAGGACCTTGCCATGCGCACCCTGCATACGCCGGTTGCACAGAAAACAAACGGTTGTTACTTGGATCTTGAGGTTCATACTGTAAACCTGGAATTTAAAATAGAACAAATAAAAAAAACAATAAAGTCTTCGATCGTAAAATGGAAGAACTTTCAATATTATTTTGAAACGATTTTCTTGTACTTTTGAAAAATATGATACAATAACCTTATACCATAACAACACCATAACAGAAGCACCTGGTGTATTTTTCTTTTCACTCAATTTACTTTTTTATTATTTTCACAGCGACGCTGCTTATAAAATGTATAACACGTTGAAGATCAAAAGGAAACATGTATGTAGAAGTCTTTGAAAAGTGTATCGAAGGGGATTCTTTTTTTCTCTCAAGAAAATAGAATTTTTAATAGGTTTTATTTATTTATGTGTATATAGTTTCGTCTTTCGTTGTCGTTTCAATTTATTTTTTTTATGCGAACACGGAATGATGTATTTGCAATATAACATTTTTATACATACATTTTGAACTGTTTACTAACTAAATATTTAATAAGAAACTCGAACACACACGACTGCGTATACAGTGAAAATCCACAGGAGCGGAGACAAAATAATTCTTAAACTTTTAAACAAAAAAATCAAAACCGTGCCGACATAAAATACAAGTTTTATTTTTAAAAGAAATCAGATATTTTTTCCTGTTTTAATTTTTTCTTGTAAAAAGCAATTTTGAAAATGTGATTCTATGGTTTTCAAGTATTCAAACACCAAAAAATTCTCTTTGGAAAACTTCGTCACTACCTTACATAGATTCATCTTATTTTCGTTGCTTACTCTATCACTAAACAGTTCTTTTGTAAGCACTTTTTTATCCAAATTAACGAAGCCGTCTTGGTTTTCAACTTAAGTGATGTTTATCAGTTCCTGCAAAACTTGACCAAGGTTTTCAAGAGCAACTCCTATTCTGCACCAAATCCTATGTCTAAGATTGCCTTCTCTTGAATTTGAGAACTTTTAAAATCTGTTTTGGAATGGCCGTTTTGAATGTTCTCTGGAGTCACCATGTTTCTGGCTTTTTTAATAAAATAAAAAGCCTCCAAAACGTTGAGTGATTTTAAAAGTTCTGAGATAGAGGAGACATCATCCATTTTTAAAAGAATATGTTTCAGAATCAAATTACAGTAACAAAAATTAAAATTTTGAATTGTTCATTGGTCCATGGGCTGACAAACACATGTCGTGTTTGGAGTCAAAAAAATGATTTTTATATTTTCTAGGTTTAGTTCACTTAGATGTGATCCAGCATTGTCCAAAAAAGCGAAGTTTTTCACATCTGAAAACCCATCCACCAGTTTAGGCCCAGGAGCCAGTCGGTCATTGTAGCTCTTGTCATTCATTCAGGCTCATGTGGCCGGCAAACTAGTAAGTGGCACATTTTCCAATGCTTGCGGTCGAGCAGCTTTCCTGATTATTAAAGGCTTTATATGTAAGCTTCTAGCACGAATGAACTACTTGATGCATAATTTATAAATTTGTATTGGTTTTGCCTTTAATTTTCTGTTTTTTTGATCCAAATTTTTACCTGATTGCCACTGCCTACGAATGCTTCCTTTGTGTTTTATAATTTCGGCAGCCTGAATTTTGCCTATGTTGAATCCAAAATTTTCAATTATTACTTCTCTATTCGATTTAAGAACAGAAATGCTAAACTTTCAAGCAATAAAAACACAAAAATGGTTCACTAGAACTTAAGCTGATACTTTAAAAATTCACTCTTTTTTGTAATAAACATACTTTTGACCATATCGGCGAACATTTAAATGTTCTTACCCAGCAACATTAATCACTTCTATTTTTTGTCTTAAAGGTAAACAGCTTTCTTTAGGCACTATGTTTTTATTTCATCCACCTCCCACGACTTTCATACATATCAACTAACGTTTAAAGCAAATCTAGAGCACTGCGTAAATTCAAATGGGAATCCCAGGAATATGACCCGACTTGAGTGAAATACCGCGGCTAACAAATATAAGAATGGGATTCTCCGGAACATGGGTCTTTTAACGTGTTTTTATATCTTTTTTCCATCAGTTTTCAAAGCTTCGTGTACCCTATTCGCGTCTATAGAAATGTACAGTCAAAAATTTGTTCGGTCGTGAGGGCCGTCCGCTTTTGAAAATTGTCCGCAAAGAGGACTTTCACAGTAGTTCATATAGATAGGTGGTTTGTGAGACGAATGAATGATATTAAGTTGGATAAAATAAAATATCACTGAAATCATAGTTTTTTTTTCTTCAGCCTACATCAATGGCAATAACTGAGATAACAATTCTATAGAAGATTTAACGTCTTTAAGTCTTTTATTTAGACTATTATATATTGTCTACGGGATCAGCAATGTTGAATATGGTTCCCTGTTAATGTGTGTCTTACATATCTTCAACTATACCCTTCTTTTGAAACTGATGGAGTTTACAAACGGAAATGACGAATTACCACCATTAAGTGTAGAAGGTATGAAAAAAAGTCAAACTGTAAAATTTTCTGCTAAATCTGAGTCGAAATAAGAGCCCTCTAACATTGGTAAAGTTTTCTCTAAAACAACATTAAAAAGAATATAAACAAATGATTCGCCTGCAATTTAAAAGAATAATTGTTCTGGTAAATTTATTTAAGTAACTCAATAATCCAACAGAATACGTGTAATCAAATTGCAATTATTTCTAACATAGCGTGCGTATTGTAATCAATACAAAAGCTTCTCAATCGTTTCCAGAAATAACATAAAATACTTCGTCTTTAGGAGTAATGGATGTTATATTCGTTATTGCTTTTGGAAAAGTTACAACATGTTATCCAGTCACAAATAAATGCATGAAAGTGTCATTAACGCATTCACTGTGCTTATTTTCTTTGAAATTTAAATAAAGCCATATACAAATGATGAAGCATGATGATGTAATTTGTAGTATGAAGTAATAATTTTGTTATATACAACACCCGACAAGAAATTCCATTTACTACATATTAATTTCGGAGCTCTTAGGGTATAACTTTTGTTTCTATATACAATTTGTAATTACGTCCTTGTTACAGAAGGGAATAATTTTAAGGTTTTATTAAGTAAGTTGGGCTTGTTCTGTTCACTTCAGAAGGAAATATCGTCAAAAATGAGACTCATAATCTTCGTATATAACGAAAATTTTCCCTCAAAATATAAAAGAAAAGCTAAAAAATTAAGAAATTAAGTTTAAATTATTATAGTAAATATGATTAATAATATTGTTAATAATAAATTAATTAATTATAATAATTAATAATAAAATAAAATTATTATACTAAATTAAATTAATTATAAAATTAAGATATTAAATAAACAGTTGAATGGGTATAATCATGAAGTTAACGTTCGAACTATTCAAAGGGATTTCCTAAATCTTGTAGTATTTTATTAAATAAAAGTACTAGATTAAAGAATAAACATTTGGCATCATTTATTTTAGATTTTCAACACAATAACTTAGAAACACAAAAGTCAGTAAATAATCTGTGACAATCGATTCTACACATCCGATTACATCAAAAGGTCCATCGTTTGGAGCTGTGTTAATTACAGAAGGACTATTGTAAAATCGTAAAAATCGACAAGATGAAAACCCTACTTAGAATTTGAATATAATTTGAAATTTTACAACCCTGGTTTCCGGGTGAAAACTATCCAGGGGTATTTTGTTATGGCTATTGAGCACGTAATAGCGATTTTTCGCTTTGATAAACGCTTAGCTCGTGCAGAAAATGCACAAAAATGATGGAAGCTGGTCAATTTCAAAAAAACTTATTCTGAATTTTGTATTGGTTTAAAAGTAAAAAATAAGAATTACAGAATTTTCGCTAAATATATTGAACGCCTTAGGATATCATTTTAGTTTATTATACATACTCTCCTTTGAAATTAATCCTAATATAAGCTAAATCTAAGCTTTTCAGTTTTGAAATTTCCAGCTGTCATATGACAAAATAAATAAGTTGGATTGAAACATATTTAGGATTTCCCATCTCCAGTTTTGTGTATAATCTTCTTGGTTGCTTTGTGGATGCGTTTTGATAAATATTAAAGATAATAAACATGAAATTCCTATTAAATTTACTTCATTTCCCTGTCAAATTTAAAAATTAATGTCAACAAATCGTTTTTTCGGGACCTGGTTTTCTTTAAATTTCGCTTTGTTTGTATACATCAGAAGTTCCGTTTGAACAGATGTAGAATAAAATGAAAAAGTTTAGTGTAACTTTTCAAATAAATTCTGTTTTTAGAGAAAGTGTTTTCTTTGTTTGTAGGAAAGAAAAGACCTAGAAAAAAGTTTATTTGAAAACAGATTTCAAAAGCAAAACATAAGAGGAGAGGAAATTGGAAAAGTTATAATTACTCTTCGGAATTTCTTCATCCTTAAAAAATGAGAAAACTTAAAACATAATCGAAGTTATTGAATTACATGATTGGCAGGTTTTCTTTTAAAAGTTAGTAACTTGATTTTTTTAAATTAATTCCTACCCATATTCCTGAATATTAAACTAACAAAGCAAGAGAAAATATCAATTTATCAGCGGGAGCATGCATGTGTCATTTAATGGAGTCCCACGTGAATAATCCATTATTATAAGCTCGTGTTTCAAGAAAAACAAGTTAACTGGTTTCAAGGACTGCTGAATTCCGTCGAAGTCCTTCGCAGTAAAAGCTTGCGTTGTGAGTGTTGGACATGTGCTGTAGGAAATCACTTATTTCTTTTCCTACTTCCTACTTTGTATTTATACAAAGGATTTCAAGCAACGTAGGGAAGCTGAAACGTATAAGATTTCGTACAGTGTATTAAATTACTGCTTTCAATGTTATCCATTTTATTAAGATGTCCTATTTTGTATTTGTATGTCCGATTTTTCTTCCTACAATGCATTTATAATGTTGCTAATTTAATGAAAAAGTAAGGCCAGTTATTAGATCCCTAATAACAAATCCCCTATCCAAGGAAGGAACATCTAAAGGTACATAATGCAATTTCACAAAGTTTTAAAGTAGTTGTTCGGGTTTAAACTTTTGAGATTTCCAAGTTTAGCAAGACTTCCCTTAATTTAATTTTCCCCTAAATTATGTGTTCATCGCGTGAATTCTGCCTCATTTACCAAGATTCTTTGACAAGTATTCTTGTAAAAATGTATAGTAACTTTCAAGAAGATTTTACAAATTTTTACGTACATCGACATTCCGTGCTCTAAATCATAGATTAAAACAAATGTTAGCCTTAAATATTGTTACCTCGAAATGCATTCAAAAATTCGATTAGTGTGTTTAGTAACAAACTAGGTTACTGTCTGGCAGTTCTGAACATTTGCTCTAGATATTTTTAATTTCTTCTCAAATAGAAACACGAATTAACATTTTTACGGTTTATATTCTATTTCTCTTTTGTTCTTAACAGAAAAATAGCTTTAATAAACAGCTAAAAAAGACCATTATATTTGAAAAAAATATTTTCTTGCATCACTCAAGGAAATTCTAAATTCATATCAAATAACTTTTACATAAAACATTATTTCATGTATCCAACTGTAGCAGCTGTAAAGGCATTATTTCGACTGTACTCGCTGTAGATTCATAATGATGACACGTATAAATCAATTAATGCATTCGTAATTATGTAAATATTATTTCACCTGGGTGGAATTGCTCGCCTACGCTATCAATAATAATAACATTTTCCGCATATTACGAAATTCACCCGGAAATATCTACAATTGCACATTAATGCAGTTAGATAAGATCATTTACTCATCGAAAGGGTATTTCTTTAATAAATTTCACGAGATTATTGCCTTTGATCTTTGGCTGAATAACAATTGTGTAACTTGCCTATAGATCAGCAGCGAACAATCTACGAATTCACGGCAAAAATCAACAATACCCTTGAAACCAACCGCTTGAAAATACAATGGATGTTATCTACCGTATTTACAACCTACTTTTGTTGATTTTGGTAAATCACTTTTGAAATTGCGATATTCGGAAACGCCCTCAAACGATGCTTTTTACAGTGCGGTCTTAGCGTAACATGAACATATTATTTCGTATGAACCGATAATGAATTTATGCTTTTTCAAAGCAGTGCTTTTATTATAAAATCTTCTTTGGTGGGGTGATACTATTTCAATTTGCAGTAATCTCTCTTTACAAAGCTACACATACCTTCCTCAAAAACTCTCACCCCAACAGTGTTATATAAGCTATTAGAACAAAGAGACTATACAAAATCCTTCCAAGAGAACGACAACAAAAGGAAAAGCTCTAAAACAAGGAAATCAGAGAATACTCAATCAACAATAAGCCGATTAACAAATCTAATTTAATTTCGTAGGGATTTTAGTCCATAATTTATATTATTATAGCTCGAAAGGTACACAAATTCATTCAATTATTACGTCCAATCCAATTTGGAGCTTGGAGGGGTGGAAATTTTCATGCAGAATGCGCGGAATGAAATTAAAACTTTTCTTTGTTACGTAAAAAGTTTAAAAGGTATAAACTCAGAGGCGTAAAAGTTTCGAATTCATCGAATTCGACTGAAATGACGAAGAATATAAACTCAAGTCGGGTACGAACTTTGGAAAGCCAACTGCTTACTTCAAAAGAAAATTTCGACGGCTTACTGGAGAGTTTGCACGAACGATAAGAAGATACCTTGTATTCTATTTACTGATTTAAGCTATCTGAAAACACCTTGCGAATCTTACCGCGAAGCCAATTCTAGGATGCTTTCAAAGATTACGTGGGCTGTGTTAAATTGCATGAGAGAATCCTAACATTTTCTCTTTTGCTTTGATTTAGAAAATTAAAAAAAGAGGAAAATGGTGAAACACTTCAATAACAATTTCTATAATGGTTGATATATCGCTTTCGCGAGAGAAAATTTAACTGTAGCTCATCGTCTTATAGCGCCGCTTTTCTACTTACATTTTCATAATAATATTGCCGGTTTTTTAATAACTGCAACTGAACGTCGATTTCATTTTCCCAGCGTGGGGTTTTCCGTTGTACGTTATATTAAAAACTGGGAAGCAGATGTCTTATTGTTTCTTTTTCATCGTCGGTTTTTTTCACTTGGAACTGACACTTATTGCAAGGTATTTAGTCGATGCTGAGGGAGCCGTAAATGGTGAAATTCCAGGGGTTATTTCAGTAATCAATTCTATTATCGATATGAATAGTCCACTGGTAAGAGGAGTCAAAAGTTTTTACCCATAACTATTAGTAAATCTTTTGAAAAACAAGTAGTTCAAATACGTTCAAAATGAAAGAATATTGTCCCATAAACACGTTAAGTGAGAAAATTATGGAAATGCATGTGAAACAGCGATTATTGAAACATCAATAAGACCTTAATCGAGAATTAAACCGAATTTAAAAGCATACAACATAATGAAATACGACCATTATACGACTATTCCGAACAAAACGAATAGAAGATGGTGGCTAATTTGAATCTATAACGCGTTTACCTTCTATAACCTCAATATGAATTTGTTGATGTTGTACCTGTTACTTTTGCAAATAAGAAAAAAAAATTAAATATTGTGTGTAAAATTAAATAAGTACTTACTACATCAATAAACGAATAAAAAATTGTTCCAAAATATTTGTCCCATCATATTGGCAACAGCACGTAAATGTCATTTAAAAATTTCAAATATCTAAAATAATTATGTTAATAGTTGGCCAAATATGAACAAATGCCATAAGTATTATTTTTTATTAAGGAGGTTTATTTTCCCAAATTAATTCATTTTGCGTAGAAAACCTAGAGGTGCTTGTACTATTTTCGTAAATGAATTTTTTTTTAGTTAGAAAATACCTCTGATTTTTTTTATGATCAAAATTTTGCTTCAAGAAACCTTCTTCAAATAAAATTTTTCTTGCAATTTTAAAAATTAGTAAATATTACTGTGTATTCTTACAATTAAATAAATTTAAAATTAAGTAAAAGAAATTTTCTAACTTGTCAACCCAGAGCGACTCCAGTATTAACATTTTCGTAGTACAAGAGCGTCCTTAAGTTTTTTGCATTTTTTTGCAAAATGATTTAATTTGGGAAAATAATAGGTTTATTTTCCCAAAAATTTCCCCTTAATAAAAAACACATTTTCACTTTTGTAAGAAGAACCTTTAATTTCCAACTGATACCGATGAAGAAAATGCACTGAAAAGAATAAACATATGTATTTTTAATTAAATATAAGAAAAAAACAAAAGTTGACATTTGTGAATCACACTTTAGATTTCGAATTTTCAGGTAGATGCGAACAACTTTTTCTTACAACATTTGTTCATATTTGGCCAAATAATTAAATTTTCAAATAACATTCTTTGGTTTCAATAGTGCACAAACTACAAGTTACTTAAAGCTAAAGAAATAAAAAAAGACATACGATGAGGACTTTTTCGTAATCTACACAAAAGAAGGTTCACAAACCGATTTGTAAACAAACTTAGAACTAATTTTAAAAATCCGTTTAAACCAGTTTAGGAACCGCTTTGAGAACCAGTTCAAAAATCGGATTAAAAAAATGGACTTGCAGAATATAATAAAATACCCTTATTTAATAGATTTGTAAATAGCGTCAGAGAATGTAAATGATTAATGATAACTGCTGTAAATGTAAGTTGCTGCTAATAAAATTTATTATTATTAGGTTTTTGCAAAAGCTTCATAAATTATTTTAAAAATTTGAGGCTTGACGAACGCCGTTTTTTGAAACAAGGATACATCGACATTTTACATAAAATTCGTACAAGTTAAATAATTTAAACCGCTGAGGGGGTCCTATTTTTAGACGCAAGTGTAATACTGTGTTGTTCACAATTGAGAACCTTAAAGCAAGTAGTAAACAATTAACTTTAAATTATACGAAACAAAAAAACTGTTATTTTGTCATGAAAAAGACGTCGCTTTTGCCAAACCCCCGTTCGTTACACCTATTTATAATCTATTTGTATTGCATGTAGAGTCTAAAGCGAATACGTCCATTATACACATAATACGTACGTGCTATTAAAATAAGTGTATATATAAAGTGCATGAGTAACAAATACATATAGACTATAAATAAAAGATGAATGACAGGCTACCATATCCATTTATCTGGCTCATCAACACAGTAAATGGATTTAATAGAATATTCTAAATTATAACGATAGAATATGTTTCTATTTACCACTCACATTTACTTCTGTGCTTTTGTCAATATTTTCATATCCCTTAACATATGATAACGTCGCATATTCATATTAAATTTGAGATCCTCTAAATAGACCCGGATTTCATACGCATGGATTTGTAGAATAGTACTCAGATATGTAATAATTATATAGATAATGCATAATGGGCCTATTGTGGCCTAAATTCTGCGGAATCTATCTCACTCTCTCATCGTCCATAACTATGTAGCTACATACGTAAGTCTTCATCTTCTCGTTAACAAAAAGATGCGAATAAAACTTAACGGAACGCATGTGACGTCGTAATTGTCTTCACCGTGGACAAACATATCCGTTGTATTGATTAATACTTGAAGAAATGTGTTTATAGCATTTTTATTGAGAAAAAGGTTGTTGTAAGATGAACTGTTGCACGTGAACGCCTAGATGATGGTAATAAGACCTTAGTTACCTGTTAGATTCTTCCAATTATACCTTATTAGCAGCTTCCGGGAAGAAAGCCTTTATTATAGAACTATTATTACGATTAAAGAGAAAAAAAAAACGTTAATTGTAATATCGTCAATATCAAACAATTTTTATTTTATTTATTACAAACTAAAACATACAATAGAAGCGTTATTCAATTAAAGTATTAAAATATTGGAAATTCTCTTTCAAACCTTTGTAATCCATGACACAGCCGTGTGATGGATTATAAAGAAAAAAAGGGAAAAGCAAAAAATTAATCGTACTAACTAAATTGAATATTTGGTATTTCATTATTACGCTTCAAATTTCTAGTAATAAAATACCAAAATCGCAAAAAGTTAAAGCGAAATTGAAGATTTTTTTCTACCATCGCTATTAAGGTTGCCCTTGAAATACAAACGGTACTGCCATTTATTTATAACCTCCAAACGCATTTGTGGAAGAAATAAATGAAAAAGATATGGAAAATGGACGCAAAGTAGATGGTGCCATAATGGCAAAATCTAATTACTGCTTTCAAAGTCTCAGTAAAATGTAGAGAACTACGCGTTTTTAATATTAAAGCTTTTATCATGTTAATTTTTGTGTAATTAAATTCGAATAACACTCATAACTTCTACAACGGAAACGGGTATGCTTCAATTGCTGTGGAAATAGAGAATATGAGGTGTTGATTAGATTTTCTCTTCTGACCTGACCTTGCATACGCTACTGACTTAA
The DNA here is from genome assembly GCA_902654985.2 of Oryctes borbonicus. Classification (NCBI taxonomy): domain Eukaryota; kingdom Metazoa; phylum Arthropoda; class Insecta; order Coleoptera; family Scarabaeidae; genus Oryctes; species Oryctes borbonicus. The sequence continues at coordinate 5,485,215 of LR736882.1, forward strand.
CATAAATAATTTTCCTTCTCTCGAATCTTTATTAAATAGTTTCACGTACAGTAGTAAATATGCTGGAGAAATAAGAACGATGTTAACATATTTTAGTCGATTCTTCTTACGTGAATCATGGATATGCGTAATTGCTTAGCCGGTATTAGAATTAATCAATACTTATAATTCTCAAGTTTGAATTAATGTATACCAAGATATGAGTCTCATGTCTTCCAATTCCAAACGAAAATACAATTTGCAATGCAAGATTATTCTTGTATGTTTCTAGTTTAATAACATTTAGGAATACTTCACGTTTATTCCTCTTTTCTGTTGGTACTGAATTTAATTACTAGTTTAGCATTTTGATCTTGTCGTGGGTTTTCTCGTGATAATAGATATTCCAAAAAGGAGATTTGAATTAATATATATAGATCATCACCAAAAAGGATCACCTTCTGTTAGCTTTACCTACATTGAAAGAACAGTATTTAATTAGTACAACAATTAACTGGTTCCCAGTAAACAATTGCTGTTGCACTTGCAAAAACTATGGTTGGACAACAGAAAAAGAGACAGATCATCATCAGATTACCGTAAACGCTAAACAATTTGGAGACAAAGGACTCAAGATATTGACAAAGATCTAAAACACATCCTGAAATCCGGGAAAAGACTGTGATACTAATATTTAAAAAAGGAGGAGAACTACAATAACCATACAGGCAACACTGGTCAGCATTGTTTCTAAAATGAATGAAAGGTTCTGGAACCAAGCTCGAAATTGATTAATTGCTGGAATTGATGGAACGTATTCAAGAACGCATATTTACCGTTAAAGAGCTCATAGAAGCATCAGAGAATTTTGATACAAATAAACCAGAAACTATGTACGGTCACATAATGTGCGGTTAAGCGGGCTCATAGTAAAGCAAGGCCTAAGACAGGAGACTAAACCAATCTTATTTAAATGTATTCAAAAGGAACATATGTTGGCGAGAATTAGACATATGGCAATAGAAAAAGAAGACATTAGCATAAATATTTTAACACTTGAGAGTGAATACTGGACCAAGCAGCACAGGGGTAAAATTTAGAGCCTCGGAATGAAACACCTACGTACCACTGTAACAATATCAAAAATGGATAAAGTTAGGAACAGAGGGAGCACCTGGGAACAGCATCAATACTCCAAATATCCAAGAAAAGTCACCTGAGATGGCATCGATACATGGTTTATGGGGACGACGGGAAAACAAGGAAGGTGTAAGAAACAAAAACGCAAGGAAGAAAAGAAAGAGAAAGACCAACGAAGACATGGAATAAGAACATTCACTAAATAATCCAAAGGAGAGGAAAGAATGAAAGTCGATCGAGACGGCAACGACACTAGCAGCACTAGCACTCGATTGAGTTAAAAATGGAGCGTTTTAGGTGGCATTTACAACAGAATAATTCTTTTATTGTAGAAGTAACTACCCTACCCAACAAATTTTATTTCTATATCTCTAGAAGCCCCAGAGATATTTACTTGATTCTATACATTACAGCATAGTCTAATAATCAAGGTAAAATAGGATTACAATTGTCGTGGCATTACTTCGCAAAAATATTCTTGCTCTGTTCATGGATTTATGTTTGCGCGAGTTCCTTTGAAGCTTAAAGAAAGAAAGTCAATTTTCAAATGGATCGCAAAAAATTAAATACATAAAGGTATTAGCATATCATTCTCTTTTTTCCATATTGGTAATGACGTTACGTCTCACTGGGTTATTAACAAGAGATACGATGTTCAATCCCATTTCTGATGGTTGATTTAACTCCCTCCAGATTAAATTTAGCGTGAATGGAAGAATACGCACGTTACGAGTGTATATATTCAGTTTTTTCTTTGCGACCGTATGTCGGAAAAATATCGTCAAATGCTTGAGGAGCTTGAAGAGAGCCTTTTTCGGTTAGTTACTTTTTTATCTAATAATATTTTTTTCTCGATTCTCACGTTCCGTTCCTTTTTTCCTCCTTTTCAGAGAATTGTTTCTCGGTTTGAGTGATTTGATTACCTGTCAGGCGCAGTAACCAAGAATGACGTACATAAAAATTGTATTATTAGAATTGAAATACCTTCGGATACCGAATTGAAAGTAATAAATATTTTCTAGAGAGATTATGGAACATTTTTAACTATCAACGAGCTCAAATAATAAATAAATAAATAAATATATTTGTCATAAATTTATTTGAACATGGTGAATTGTCATAGAGATTACAAAAAAATACCTATATAACAAGAGCAGCAACACTAAGGACAACAATATTCATGCAGTGTAGAAAAGGATCTTTCCAATAAGAATTCGTTTAATTCTCGTTTGGAAATAAACGTTTGAAATTTGAATCAAAAATAATAAAGCAGAGTTTTGAATTCTCATCTTATTCTATATTGTAGAATGATACACGATATCTTTAGCAAAGCATTGTATGCTAAAGATTGGTAATTGTGTTTAACTCAAAATTACAATAATTAATAGATATGTAATAGTCTGGGCCCTTAAAGTTTATCGCCGCAGGCCTGAAACTTCTTTTTACGGGCCTTATTCCTGTCGGAAAATTACAAAAAAAAGTAGATTTATCTGTTTGTTGCTTTTCGCTAGTTTAGTTGCAATTTGTCTATTACATTGCACAAAGGTATTAATTATATTATACATATATGTTTCTATTTGTGACGAAATGAAACACAAATTCGGTATTGGATTAGAAGATGGCAAACTGAAAATGAAGACATTGCCTTGAAAACTAATCGACCACCTAAAATCAATGCTGAAAATAGCAATGTAGTGTTAAATTTTGTGGACAACAATCCGAAAACTACATCTGGTCATGTGGTAAAATAAGTAGGACTGGATTATTTACCTAGAACGGTACACAATTTTTTAAAGAAAAATGGCGTACATTACACAGAAAGTGGAATTTCTGCTACGTCATGTTTAGCAACGGTTACAATTTGCAAATAAAAATTTAAATTTTTACCGGAATACAGTCATTTTTGGGGATGAAAACGTTTTTTATCTTACATGAGACAAGAGCAGGAGGACTCATCCCTATAGATACTAGAATGAATGCAGCAGAGCGCATTAGTATTTTAGAGGATGTACTCGTATCTAGTGTTCGAGTATTCGATTTTCCACCTGCTCCTATTATCCTGGTGCAAGACAACTCGGCGGTTCATATTTCACGTATCCCGGTGGTTCAAAAATCATCATGAAATCGAGCTTCTTCATTGGCCCTCAAAATCGTCAGATTTAAACCCGATTGAAAATTTACGGGGTACAATGTCGACAACATGAGAGTAGGATGGTATTACAGTGCCATGGAACAGGGACTATCTCCACAATCATGCTAGCAAGATTTGGAAGAGCCTGAAGGAGACCAACTTGTGAAAATCTTGTAGCGTCGATGCCCAGTAGGCTATAAAAAGTCAACAGACATTAGGTATTGGACCTCCACTTGATTCTTCTCTAGAATTTAGTTAAGCTTATGTATATTTGAATTAATTTTTAGTTCTACATGTTGTATTTTATAATTGATATTTTCTTATATATCTTTTATGTTACGTTTGAAACTAATTTAAAGAATTTTGTTAAGTTTATTTAGTTCTATTGTATTTTCTTTTTTTTTAATAGTATTTTATGTTTCGTTTCAAGAATAAGTTACGTTCGTTTGATAATACCTGCGTTTATTACTATTATAACCTCATTGTCAGTGCCCATACCTTTGTAAATTTAATGTTTTGGAAATGAAGGAAGCTTATTGTAACACTTGAGAGGGTCGAAATTCCATTAACGATGAACTTTTAAAAAGTATTTAATGTTTAAAAGAAACGAACATCAGGCATGACAAAGTATGCGTTTGAGTATTTTCATGCTTTATTTTAACATATCTGCTGCTAATTCGTCAAAGTATTTTTACATTCTTGATTATTTATAGTAGTTTGGTATGCCGCCTGCTTATTAAGTTTCTCATTTCGAGTTTACTTAAAACTCAGTACTAATTAAATCCATGAATATTAAATGCAGAGGTAATATTTGCCAAACCCCCTGTTTTAGCATGGGGTCTATTTGCCTGTTTACTTATATTTGTATTTATCCAACAAGAATAGACCCTTTTATTTTGTATTCCATAGAGTGGGCAATTACAAATATATCCCACATTCACACTCTTTCTTTACTGACAAACATCGCCGTTATTAGATTCATTGTACAAGAAAAGCTTTAATACTCCGTTACAGTCGAAATTGATTTCAGGTCGCGGGGCAAAGCATCCCAAGACCAATCCTAAAATTTGGAAACGCCTTCCCGTTAAAATTAAAAAATAAGGACGTATAATATAGAAATTAAATAACAAAAGATATAAGGTTTATTGAAAATGCCTGCCAAACATCTAATAATCTTCTGTTGTGTAAAAAACAAAAGTTGACCCATCCCATACTGGAATACCATAAGATGGTTAAGTTGCTATCACCAATTTTACAAGAAAAATTTTATATTTTGGACTACATATCTTGTTAGATTAAATAAACGTGTTGTGTTAGTTCTAGTAGTTCATTCATGAACTTTTCAGTAACAAAGTTTATTGAGTTGTTAGTTTGCTAGTATCGCATCTACATTATTGAAATGTTCCACGAGTTTACTGCATTCTTTGTACACGATAAACTGCTGTTTTAATCTGATATTGTATTTAGAAGCCATCAATTCCTTGAATTTTGTACAGGAAGTCAAAGTTCTTTAGAGCACGTCTAGATTATGCTAAACGTTTCTAAATAAATTCATTATTATTATTTTTAGCACTCTATCTTATAGGTTTTGAACTCCTAATAATGCTGATTTGATACATTTGAGTATATTTTTAGAGTTTGGAGATGTGACAATTCTCCGATGAAAGTTATTAAAAATGTTTTTCTATGCATTCATACACATGTCTAGATTCTCCTATTACAGACGTCTCCAGGAAGGTTACCCTTACAAAATATTAATATCGATTTTCACCTTTTATTTAGCAACAACTCTGTAGCTTGCTAGATTTCGTACCGGTAGACAAACCCATGTGACACAAAATGTCGAATTAGAAATCAATAAAAGTAAAGGCAGATGTTAACCTTCTATGAGCGTCTGTTGTGTCTATAAAACTAAGAGGAACTTTTGTGGATTTTAAAAAGAAACAACAAGTTTGTTGATCTATTCACGTTTTATTCATTTGATGCTAAGTCACGCTAATGAATCACTGTATTCAACACCTACGTATTCTTTCAAATCACAGTGGAAATTGTATATGGAAGCTTGGTGTGTCATTTCGAATGTATTTTGTTATTTTACCTAGAAAATTTTGATTAATCATACAAACTTTAGTTATTATACACATAATTTGCATGAATTCACTAAAATCTATTAATCATTAATAAAAATACAATTCTAATGGAATGTATGAATATCAATCTTGATTATAGTACCATAATTCCGACAATCAGCAAGTGATTCTTCGTCCGAATTAGTTTAACATTTCATTATCAATAATGCAATGATAAATATTTGTTTTCCACGATATGATATAATCTTTTATCTGTGTATAAAAAGATTCAATCACTTTAATGAATTATTGAAAATACGATTTTTCAAAAGAAACCGTTGCTATTCAATGAAAATCGATTTAATTTATAATAATTATTTTATTACATTACAATTGACATTGGATTTTGGGTATCAATTTTTTTTTTATTCTAGGATTTCGTCAAATAATTTTTATATAAAATATTTGTTCATATAACGCACTATAGCGGATGTAGAAGCATTATTCCATAAAATTTGAACACGATGTAATAAGGGTATTTCGCAAATTTCCCTGGTAATAATTCCAGTTTAGCAGACGTATATTTTCGCGGGTGATATACTAAAGTTAAGTTGACTGCTTCCTGACGTTCCTGTTTAGGTCTACGCGTTGTTTAATATTTAATGCAATTTGCAATTACATTAATTTCGTAATTATGAAATGCGTAAAGTTTCATACAGTGATTAATAAAGTTCAACAAAATTAATTTCCTTATTGAGTTCGAATTATTGATGGGCTAACGCTTCAGTAACAATTTTCTGCATTAAACATGAACAATGATTTAATATTTTAAAAAGAGAAGCCAATATATAACATATATCAACATATTTCATTGTTAATATTTAATACACAAATGATTACAGATATACTTGTGTGACATGTGCATTATTTGTTAAAACGCCTACATAATTGGACATGTTATTTTTATACATGCATTTTAAAATGTATATCGAATACCAAATCATGGAAAGTAACTTTCAAAGGAGAAGGATGGAGAAAAGCAAGAGGCAGACCGAGCAAAAGATGGTTGGAACCAATCTGAGAGGATATTGGACTGGTGGGAATCCTGGATGATATATCAAAAGTATTTAGGATCTTGTGAAGGTTTCAAAAATGTAATAAAGGATTTTCATAAAAAAAAAACTAAGACGTCATATCTACTATACGGATACCTCGCGTAAGAAGTCTTTAACCAAAGAAGAGGCTAATAAAAAATAAAAATTAACCTGTTTATTTCAACTGAATCTTCGTTGAATTGATTCTAACTTTTGTGTAGTCACTGTATAATTTAATCAAAGACTATGCGTATAACGTGATTACGTTGTTCACGAGTTAGAGTAGAAAATAAGATCTCGCTTGTAATATTTATTTTGGCTTTCGAAAGATGCAAATATGAAGATACTCCGACGGTAATCGATAAAACGCGGAGTTTTGTGACGAGTGAATTCATATTGCAGCAGGCAGGGGATAGCGACCCCATTTCTATTCACCCACGTTAATAATTACTAAGGGACTTTCGGCTGTAAACACATTTCCAGGTAATAAAATGAAATTATCATAATTTCTTATTTATGGTAGTGTTTCGGTGTAGAAATTTTGACTGCGACTTAATTGACCATGAGAGGTTATTTACCTTCATTCAAAATTAAGTTAGAGGGTCATTAAAAGTAGACGCATGGAAAAAATCTCTATGTAAGCTTTCTGTGGCAAGCTTTTTCTACTACAAAGATTAGATGATTGCAGCTAAAACCAGTTTATTCAACGCAATTAACATGGAAAACGAGACGGAAGTACTTTGTTGACGTCCAATGGACTTATTTTGGGTTCTTTAAACGGTTACTGCTATTATCGGATATCAAGTTTCCCAATAAAAATCACATCACTCTCAATACATTAAGTGATGTTTTGCATGGTATCTGCTTTCGTTATCATTCTATTATCGACGTGGTATTAAAGTTATTCCAAAGAAACTCTTCTACTGATTGGAATTAAATTGTAAGTGACGTGATAAATAATTATAAGGCAACAAAATAAGGAAGAAAATTGACTAGAAAGAAAGGATAATGTTCGGCCAATAGTAAGTAATTTTGCTTCTAAACGCCAGTCTAAAATGTGTTGTATTCTCTGTCTGTCCAATGCGTGGATGAAGAACTTTACAGAGTGTCACAGCAGTTGAATTGGGACAGAGCAAGGCTGTTCTGTAGCCGAAGGCACTTTCTACAGCCATGAAGGATCTTGACCTTACAATAAGATACTATTCATCTCGTTAACATGGTTTTTAAATCTCAATTTTATGTCAAAACGCCAACAGTCTTGGTTGTTCCTAGAGGTTGTTCCTAAGACTAAGACAGATAAGTTATTTATTATTGACCTTAATAATAATTATAACTATATTGACTTGACTTGACTTGAGGTAATGTTTGTGAATATATTACTGGTGTAGAGCTATGTGTTGCAGGAGGAATGGCAAACAATGTCTGATGAAATTTACACTTATTAGAGGTAGTCAAATTCAAAACAAAATCGAAATTTGCAGATAAATTATTCACTGTTTTATTTTTGATGTGTTAAGCGTAAAACGTTAAGTTACCGCAATGGATTTTGCGAGAGGTTTTCCATTGGCAATGTCCCATAAAATGTTTAAAAAAATTTAATGCGTACTATGATTACATAATTGTAGTATAATCAAAGCATAAAGGTCAAAGCATGTTTAATGAAACAGATTTACTATAATCATGCACGATATCAATAACATCTTGAAAACGGATAGTGTGTAATTATATCATAATTAATTATTATGATCGTATTATACATACAAATTTAATTATATTATATTTAATTGAGTCAAATTGTTTTTAAAATAATAAATAATACAACAAACCGGGTTTGAAAATTTTGAATACACCCAGTTAATAATTAATATACAATCCTACAATACTGACTTTATTTATTTATGTATTTATTTATTTGGAAATACCATGCGGGTGGACTCATTATTCACACAACCAGCTTCCGGTGTCTGAAAATAAATACACTCATGGATAAAATTATCGAATAATTTATAATTTTCATAACTTCTATTTGAAAAAACTAAATTATGATGATCCAACCATTAAAATATTTTATACAAAGAAGAATGTAAAAATATTTACTTTATACTTAAATGGTATTCAATAGCCCGTATTAGACTAAAATTAAAGCATACTTGATATTAGTATTCCCTCTTCAAGCTTTAGTTACTGCATGGATCCCTCTCGGCATAACCTTTTCAGGTGTCAAATTTTAGTGGGAATGTAGAGTATCTTTAGGGATGCAAGGAACATTTTTTTATCGGCCGAAATCCCCTCTGAAGGGGTAAAACACCTCTTCGAAAGTTGATCACTTTTCATTTTTTTGTATACAATTCTCAAACGGTAAGACATAAACATGAAAGTTCCTTAATAACATGGTACGGATGTAGATGCACAATATTCGATATTAAGTGTTTTAATTTTCAATTAATCTGCACCGTGTTGTGGTACTTAGCAAGCCAGCTGCGTATGATCGTGCATTAGCTTGCTTATTTATGGCAAAATGTGATCTTGCAGAATATTTTCGATTCGTCCTTCCCGACTAATACCCGTTTAAAGCATTATCCCCCCACCTTTGAAACTAACATTCTCCAACTCTTCTATAAATCTAGTTTCGTCGGGCTGCCGTAATTGAATTCTAGTCACATCGTTGAACTGAATATTTTGATCCATATTGTACCGAAAATGTGTAATTCTGATTATCTTTAGATTATTATATGCTTGTCGAATATTAAGTAGCTCGTTTTTCAGCTACGTGGATGTCATTGTGTTGTTCTGTGTAGAATTAAGTATCTACCAACGTTTACGCTATTGGGGCTCTTTTCCAGTTTCCTGATGCCTTTGTAAAATTTTTGATACTATACATTGACCTCCTCTGAGACCTCAACCTCACTGAACTATGCAAATTTGTCAGTATCTGGGCCTGTTAAACAAAAGCTTTGGAACTTGTTACAAAATTGAGGAACAGAAAACTACAAGGCAAGCGATGTATTCAATATTATTTGAAGTTCTAATGTATTCCGTTGATTTTTTGGAGAACAAAGATTCAAACTGGATCAATCAATCTTACACTTAGAGTTCTAATTTGCTTACCTCATCTATGATATATTCTAAAATCCCAACAGTAATGAAATCATGTGAACTTTATAATCCGAAGCAAAAATAAAGTGAAAATAAAAAGAAAACAGTTTGAATTTAAAATGAACTCGTTTTATTATTCGGGATGGTGTCACAGCTCAAGGTAAAAAAATGCTAGTATTTGTTACAGATGAAAAGGTAAAAAGTCAATACCATCCGTAACATGGGATGATGAAACAGAAAGGTATGAGTATTTTCGAACGAGGTGTAATAACTTAACCTATTACTACAACGGAGCTGGAATAAGACAATAGATAGCAATTTCCTTCAATATAACGTAAATTATCGGAATTAAACCTATTGATTTCGACTGTATTACACAATAGAGTGTCACTCTTATTATTAATTTTACGACATACCCTGGTAACATAATGACTGTCGTCATAACGCGTAAATCAATAGAAAAACGTTAAAACAAAAAAAATACTTTGGGGACAATTTACAAATGTAGGTCAAAATAACAAAAATCAATGAGATTTGTCTAAACGGTAATCGTGCCTAACTCCTACATTTACAGTTTTTATTTTTCACGAGTACTTATCAATCAAAGTATTGATTTTTTATCACTTTGCAGATATAAACTGAAGTCGAATGAAAGGTTCAAGTGGATTGGGGTATATGTATGTACAACCGGTTCCAACTAGGAACATCTAGAAGGATTCAAGTCTTTACCAGCAAAGCTTGTTGTATCTGGAAGTATGCAGGACTTAAAAAAAATTACCGCTAATTTTTTAGAAATGATACGGAATTTACAAGATAAATCTATTTTCTTCGTTCATTTTCTTCAAAATATGTCTTATTTAAGAATTAAATTGCAATTTAGTGACGATTCGCAACGCATTGCGGGAACTTCTTAAGATAATACTTTAGAAAGATAGTTTGTAACACAATAGTGTGTACTTCTTTTTATTTTAGTATATTTTTCTTTAAATTGGCCCAATGGACAGAATACAATTATTGTAAAATAGAGCAGTTATTCTGCTATGGCATGTACCTGTTATTTGATAGCCTATAAGTTAAAAAAACGACTTCTTTTCGCAACTAAATCGTCGAATAATGAGTAGGTCCATCTACTTCAACGCTTTCTCCACGGAGAAAACGTTCTCGTGTGGGAGAATCAAAAACACTGCCGCAATTGTGTCTGAATTGGGTAGGCTATACGTGTGTGTTTCCTATGATTTGTGTATTTATGCTAATATTATTATAGACATACAAAGCAACAGTGTACAGAGCGGTGATTCAAAATTGGAAATATTTGATGAAAATGTAAAAAATGCTGCGCCACACTACAGAGGTTTTAAAAATCAACTTTAAGTAAGCTTTAATAAAATTCCTTGTTTAACTGTATTATCAGCTTCACATTAATATTTTTTTTTAGTATAGATATGGTTCGTTCTTAATTGCTGCGCTTATTGTTAGGATACTCCGATGAGAATCCCAAAGACATTTCCTTTGGGCAGGTAAAAAAATTTTAAATTATGCGATAGATCACATAATAAGAAAATTTTTATCACCTCATAATCGCAACATAGTGAAAAGTACGAATAAATAATATACATTTTTCCACTTTTCTCGTCGAAATAATTGTACGATCGCAATAAAGTTTCATCTCTAATTATTCAATTCATTTGTGATGTTAAGTTTAAGAATAGTGGATGAGTATTGTTGTAGTTAATTATTATACGAAACTGTAAGAGCAGATATATCCTGCGTACACTGCACACGTTCTTAAAAATAATATTCTCAGCAAAGGACCTTCGCATTCTTTGAAGCACTACTTATTAACAATCGAACAGGGAGTTCAACAATGAACTACTCCAAAGTACAAGTGGAAACCTTAACAGAAAAGAACATAATACCACCAGGTAGTTAGGTCTTTTACATATAAATCGAAGGAAAACATCCTGACGCCTCAAAAAAAGAGTTCATTAAAAAGTTCTCTTTCTCAAAGAAAAAAGAAAGAACAAAGGAAAGCAGTTAGATCTCGTAATTATAAAAGTTATAAAGATCTCCTTATTTAGGTCACATTTATTCAAAGTAGGCGGTCAAAAATTCCTTAAATCTTTTTTTGTACACCGGAATCTTGTCAGGAGCAGATGGAAGGGAAACCCGGAAATGCGGTTTTTTGAAGTTTGAATTTCAATTTAGAAATATCTAAATGAAGCGGCAGCCTAAAGCTCGATTTTTCTTTTCGCTGAAGGAAAATAAAAAAGGAGGCTGAAATCTATTTTTTGAGGTCAAAGGAAAAAATGCAAGATTGGATACTACCTTTACGGAAACGAATTCTTTTTTTCTTTTTAAAAGATTGTAAAGGAAATAGCGGAAATATCTGCAATGTTCAATAATTGATTAAATTAAATATAAAATCTTTTCCTTTCTAATAAATTAAATAACTAGAGAATCCAATTTAAAAATGTATCGCACTATTGAGTGTAATTAAAATTAGTTCACTACACTGTGTATATAAAGCACGATAATGGTAGGACTTCGGGCTGACAAAGTAAACAAATATAATGCATTTCAAGTGCAAGTTAGTAATATACCACTGTGGATATTTTTAGGCAAACAGCCAATGAAACTTTACTAGTTACAGCACACAGGAATCACTCACTTCATGGTCGATTTATATTTTACTAGGGCCTATATTCGTACATTTTATCTACGAATGATGTTATTTAAGCCACAATAGCCTCCATAAATATTTTACGATGATAGATTTTAATTAGGGTACATACGTACATATACGTATAGTGTGTATATTTACAAATCAAATTCCGCAAAAAACACAAGGTTTCATTCGTAAACTTACAACCCTCTTTTAAAACATTTCCTTCGCAAACAAACTCCAAACCAAACACCAAACACTTCCCCCTATCTCTCGTTTTTAAATAGGGGGAAATTTGCTAAGGTAAGTAAACAAAATAAAATACCCTATAAGCCCTTACAAAATGCCTTTGAATATACAACGATTCCAATTTTAATGCTTTAAATTCCGAAAGGAAAATTCCAGAGAAAATCATGTTTCCCAGAAATTTCGTAAATATGCAGTTAAATAAGCGGGGATTTCATAATGAAAGGGGATGCAATGAAATTTCTGGTCATAAATATAAATGGATTTCATAAAATATTTTATTTAACTTGTTTTGGTTTTTATAAAAATGTGTGCTATATATTCTTATACACATCTTATTTTAGTTCAGTTTACCTCATTAAGGATGTAATAGTAGAAAATTTGGCTAAATCTTAATTTTGCAAAGTAAACAAAGGAAATGTTAGAGAACATTGTTAAATCGCAGATTTATCCCCCTAAAAAGAAACCGCAAACTTTCCATCAACAAAATGATCTGCGAAGTAAACTTTTTAGCCTAAAATAGCTTTTCCAAGTTTTCATTAGCAGGCAAGTCTTATCATTTAACTTTTCACGTATAATCTTTCTTATAATAACTTTTATTAGGTACGACGTAGGAAGCTTGGATTGTTCTTGGCATTGATTGACACCTTATGTGAGGTCTCGTGTAATCAAATGAGATGGGAAATTTTATTTCGAAAGATATACAGAACTAACCCAATTTATACAATGCGATTCGCAAGGCAGAAATTAAATTGGAAATTTGAATAGAACTAAAGTGCAGCTTGTTTCAAAGTTTTATATCGGCAAACATCCATTCAGGAGAAACAAAAAAAGCGCGCTCTTGATGCTTAAAAGAGATAGATGAAAAACGTCGAATTATTGGCACATATATTCAATTATTTTGTGTATGTACATAATGTTTAATGTATTGTATCCTTTGTACACAAAAGAATAGAGTCATACGGATGGATAACCAGTACCTCAAAGGCTTTATGCTTATGGTAACCTATATGTATATAATATTGATCGTTATAAGGGCGTGGTTTATAGTATACCGATGTTTTCGAACAATTAAAATTAATGTAAATGGTAGTTACTTAAAGTAAAGAAGTGCAGATGATGATATGAACTCGAGTTAATCAAAGTGGTGTGCTTTGAACAGGCCGCACCACGAGCGTGATATACAATGGTACACTTCGCCATAGCAAAACATAATTATTTTGTTTTGCTCTTATTTTATTAATTAAATTCGCATAAAATCTTTCAATTATTCCACAGAGTGTGTTAAATTCAGTAGGACTATTCAAAAAAAAAAATCGCGCCAAAAATGTTGCGAAGACGTTAATGCACAAATAAATCACCACATCGCACGTTATGTTCAACAAAAACTTAGAACTAAAACAAATATCGTTAAAATAATAAATTCTTACCAGATGCAGCCATAATAAAGTCGCTTATCTTCGATATTATTAATACTATTATTATCGTTATTATTATTATTATTATTAAGATTACTTGAGTTAAAGTAAGTTAACGTCGCCGAAAATTTCTTCTCCATTATTAAACACTGTCATTACAATGCACAGGGTCCTTCTAGATTAATTTTTTCTTTTTTCTTGTATTTAGGAAAGGAAACACTTAAATTTAAATCGAAAAGTTACGCCTATTCTCACTTTTGAAAGCGTTAAAAAGTCGTGCATTTGTGAGTCAACACCCGCATAGTGTTTTGCTGGTTCGTAGCTTTAACAAATTTCGACGTCGACAGCAGGCGTCGCCTTACAACGCCATCTCCGACGATGCAGAAGAACTAACTGACGAAATCTGTTTGGTACTATCGTAACGGGATAGTTCAGGTAATGCGCCGGGTCATCCCGATCCCGTGGTACGTTGATAACCGAAAGGGAAGAACTGGAAAACCCTCTCTTGCCTCCCTATACCTTTCCACTCTACGCACTTAACGAGAACTAATCGGATACTGATCACACACGTGTTACATGTTGTAATCTAAACAATTTGAACTACAATTTTATACCGACTAACATTTGGGACTCACGATGGGTGATGGTGTGTTTATAAAGTTATAAATAACGCTTAAGAAAATACATTGTTTATTACTTAAAGATGATATTGTAAAATCCATTTTCATTTGAAGCTCAATCAAATTCCTTCGATGAAATCACTTTTTATTAACCCTGTATGCCAAATTGGATATGTCATTTTTATACAGCCACACATGAAATATTTTATAAGAAAAATACAAATTTGTTTGGTAATCTGAATGTTTTTGATGATGTTATCATTACAATTCATTTTTTGAAAACCTTATGTTTCTTTAAAATTAATACTAAAGAAAATGGAATCTCACCATGCTTGTGGTAATTTTCTACAAAAATATTTATTAAATTTATTTCTTCGATTTATATAAAATTTACTAACGTTTAATTTCATAAAAGGAAAAACAATCTACCTTTTTAAAATTAAAACATTTATAAATAAACATATTGTAATCACTCTCTATTTGTTTTAACAGACATCTTCTCTCAACGTGATCATAATTTATTGTTTTGGTCAGTGTGTGCGAGTGAATTTTTATTTTTGCTTAGTCGATTTTGCATGTAAATGATGAAATTAGAACACATCAGAAAATACTTAGAAACAATAACCAAAGAAAATAATACTAAAATAGCTTCCTCGTGGCATTTGCGGTAAACGCAATGCAAGGAGAGAAAAACCAAATACTATGAGGAAGCTATTCTTATATTAAAATAACGAATATATCATATCATATATTATGCATATTGTAAATTTGAATTTCGCGCACGCATACCACTAACATGGCGTTTTTACTGCAAGGTCATAAAATTTTAACCACAAAGATCAAAGACGCTGCCTGAGAGTGTAGCGACTGTATAATCTGTGACATGACTGTATGACAATGCTTACACACTATAAACTTCTGTGCATGCAGTGTTGCGAGATTAGGAAATAACATATTCATGAGCTTTGTTCAAAAAAAATCGTGAAATATCAATTCATATTGTACAGGCAACACTTTAAAAAAGGAAAAACTTAACGTATAAAATAAAATACAGACTTATGAAAATCTTATTCATAATTTTACCGGCGCCTTCTACAAATTCCTCCGAAACTTATTCGGATTCAGAATCTCATTTTTGACACTGTCACACAAGAAGTCCGCACTATAATATGGCAATTTTTTTATTAATCTTTTTAATTTATCTTTTGGGTTTGTTTAAAAAATTCTGTCAAATCACATGTATCCGAGTAATCATGAGATTTTTTAACCACCCAATTTGACATTTTCTTTAAAAAATTATAAAATCTGGCTTTATTTTTAGAATCTAATAAAATAAAAACGAGTTGCTTGTTAGGTTAAAAGAGATTTTCAGAATATAACGAAACTTCGGTGGCTTGTAAGCTTTATGAGACTATTTGAAATATTGGTCTTCGTCTCTCCTGAAGAAAATGTTTTGGAGGGCGAAATCGGTTATTGAAAACCCGGGGTTTCTCCGTTTTTCATTAATTATCTCCTATTAGATGGTAATGTGGGTTACCATTCTTAAAAAGCTTTCGGAATACACTAAACTTAATGCGATTAAGGTTACATATAAATATGTTCATGTGTGTCAGCGACATATTTACTTGGCAAATGGAAACGAACCTACGCATTTTTGTCTTAGCTCCTTCATTGATGTTATAAAATTTTAACACGTAGTATATCCCGACCTATATTTTTACTGCAAGTAAGACTTACCAAGAATATTTTTGACATTCATTTATTACTGGCCAATTACATTTTGTAAATTATATAATCGATATCACCATATATCCTACAATGTATTTCGTACTGTGATGATTGATCCTAGCCAGTGATAAGGAAATAATGAAATCCCAATGATTGGTATCAATATTAGTTACTACAACCTCACACCCAGAGGTTGAATCATTAATTTCGCATATGGAAATTGTCTGTTAGAAAATTTGTAATCAACGATGTTGATCTTCGACAAAGGAACCACATTAATACATAGGCAGTCATCTGCACCTAGGTAACGAAATCTATTTGCATATGTCTGGTTTAAAAGCGGCTATTTGGAAAATAGACCCGATAGCTTCGACCATTGCTTTAGGTAACGTTAATAACGGTTTTTTTCCCCGGCTGTTTTATTTGTAACGAGGTTGCTTTTATTACATATTCAAGATGCAAATCAATTTTTATATTTTCAACAGATGGATTGAAAATTCTAAAAGAAGTAATAAAAAACGAGAGCACGCATCAAAATATTGTTTTATAGATTAACGTGAGAAACGTAAGAAAATGGGTAATAATCAATAGATTTATGTATATCAATGTTGAAACAACAAAATCGGAGTGATATCATTAGCGGTTCTCTTATTTAGTGTAGGCGAGTTAGTTGTAATCATTTTGTAAGGTCACTGGAAGTGTTAAGGCAAAAATGCCTAAGTTTGCATTGAATGGTATGTTAAAGTGAATATAATCACTACAGTAACAGATATACACCAGTTCGTACATAGGGATGGGGGAAACCACACCCTTTCTTTCTGATAAGAAATGAAAAATTGAAAAACTCCCATTAGATTCCATTAGATTTTAAATTTCAGGGTACCTTTCCGTCTAAGAAGCAAATTTTAATGGCATTCTTAGGCGGCAATTTTAAATTAAAGTAACTTTATACCCGCTTCGAATACGAATAAATAAAATTTGTTCAACAAACTTCTTTACATACTACTTGGTCAAATTTATAATTAATTTAATTTTGATAATGCGTAATTGCGTATTGGTGGTTAGCTAATCATGGTATTCATACAAAAAATGTACCTATATTTAACAAATGAATACGATTTTGTTGCCATTGTACTACTAACTTATATGCAGCAATCAGAAGCATTCCATCATTCACAAAAAAAAAAATAAACAGAAGCAGTAAATAAAGTAATTAATAATTAAAAGTATAATATTAATTTCGCCTATAACTGTCATACGTCGCAAAGTTTGCAATGAAAAAAATTGATAGGTGTAAATGGATACTCTGTAGCTTGTGGAAAAGAGTCCCGTATAATTTTCACTCCCTAAATAAACCTCTCGGTGTTTTCCGCATAGACGAAACGGTACGCAATTAAAAAAGTTTGTTGGACCTCTTTCAGGTAGAGAATTCAACTCCGGTATTGATTTTTCGGAAGATCCCCTAGGATATGTAAGTTTCATACATACAGTAGGTGTTAAACGAATTAGAAACGATCATAAATTTTTGATCGTGAGTATTTTTGTGGAGAAAATTGGTTTTTGCTTCAATATTTCTTTTTTACAAAAATATTTTTGGATTTTCTCAAAATATGGTTCGAATAAGATATTTCCCTTAGCTACAAGAATAAGCACGTAATAGACAACTTTTTCCGACGAGGTAAAGCGAACTGAGACCGAACAGAACCCAAAAAGGTCAATCTTAGATTTGACGATAAGAGCAAAACTTTGTGCTGTTATGAGTTTCAATAACAAGGGCTTAGCGTTCGCAAATTGTTGTATAAGAGTTGATTTGTAATGTGATCTTAGGTGAACAAGAACAAGCCAAAGAAAAAGGTCGGCTAATAGAGTAGGGTATATGAGAATTTGTAAGACTAAAACAGCACGTGAGGAAGTTAACCCTGATTTCGGTGTAGGTACAACCGAAAAATGTAGAACAATCATTTTGAAAACCTATAATACGTATGACCATTAAAATAATGTTATTTTGCTTACTGAACTTATTTGAATAAAATAATTCATTATAAATTCTTTATCTAATTTTCTAGATAGATCTTCGTATCAGTTTGTTATATGTTTCATCCTGAGATTACGAGTCAAAAAAGAAAATTAGAAGAAAATAAAATTCAATTCTAAAAACAACAGAGGGCAGTCATTTTCTCATAGTTAAAACCGTACAGTCGGAAATTAACTTTGAAATGAGACCGATTGCAAAAAAATTCGTAGATTTCGTAAAGACAATAAACAACTTGAATGAATCTAAAAATAATTTAAGCACATGCTTTCCGTTAAATACAAACATTAATAAAACTACTATTGAGTGTTAAGAGGAAATTGTAGGACTTTTTGGCCGCAATATATGGCCTATAACCTTGGACAGTAATGGGTAGACACAAAACAGAGGAGAAAATTGAAAAGATTTATTTTTCGCATGAGATTTATTTAAATAAATTTTTATTTAGAAGCTGACCATACGACGGTTAATTGATTGTTATTCAGGCAAAATAAAATTGAACACACATCTTACCGGATCAGTTGAGGAATCATTGCATTTAATTTTACTATAATCCAAAACTATTCAAGAACACAAACTTTAACGGATAATTGTTTTAAACCTAGTCAAATATTAAATTATATCGGTTTCTTTTTTGTCTTTTTTTCAATAAAAAAATATTCCGTGCTTACTTTGAGCAATTGAATAAATGTGACCTGCTTATGCCAGCATAGTCCCAAATATAAATGGAAGGGTCCAACTAGAGATAGGGTAGTATGAGCAATAAACTAAATATACTTCCTAATGATTGAGTTATACTTTTCGCTCTACTTGTGAATTTGGTTGTATAACCTTCATTTCAGGAGCATTTTTTAAAGGACCAAATCGAATCTGAGGCTAAAATCTGGGAATCTCAAATTTCAAGTGATCAAGTAACACTTACTAACACTGGATTAGTTTAGAAAATCTTTATGTTACGCACAATTAAAGGAAGATGAGACACAAAGGACCAGTCCTTTCTAATTAATTAAATATGTTATTTATCATTTCGCGGTTTTTGATACTAGGAAAAGTATTCCGGATTTCTTCGCGATTCTTAATTCAAAATTTGAAACTATTAAATTCACGGTAGAAGAAGAAGTAAACAATCAACTTCCTTTCCTGGATAATTTAGTAATTAGAAACAAAAGAAAAAACAGGAAATAGACATCTAGGAAAGAAAAAAACACTAATAGGCACGTTATGAAGGACTAATCGCTGTGGACAATACAAAATGGCCGTGATTAGTTTTTTATTTAATAGATTAAACTCCGTTTAAGTAGAAATAGGTACAACAAAGAACTTAATTTCAGCTATTTACAATGGTTATTCTTCTATTAGTAAAATTTTTAAGGGTCAAGATATGAACATATGTTTCAATTCGCATAATACGTAAAAAACCTTCTTGAAAATCCGAACATGGAGGAAAGGTCGAGAATTTATAAAATTGCATGCAGTGACTGCGACAAAACGATAGAAGAAACACATCAAGTTTCATCGATTTGTAGATTAGAATCGTCAACCGTAGCACAACACATAAACGAAACCAGACATAATATTAAATTAGAAAACTTGAAATTGATTAAGAAGAATTAGACGCTTAAGAAACTATTTACATAAAAAGCAACAAAAAATTGATGAATAAAGAGAACGGACTGTTGTCGTACTCAGTTCTATTTGATTTATTGGGGTAAGCCTGCACATATTTTATGTTTGGGAGTTTTTCGTGTATCTTTCCAAGGAGGTTTTTTAAGCGTATTTATTCGCATGTCTTAGTTTGAGGGTAAAAATAGGTTTTTATAAATATTTTGCGGAGGGTGCAGATACTTTTTACTATGCCACAGTCCTTGCTATCATTATTATTCATTATTTATGTTACTTATATACAAAAATAATAATGCGGATATACATTGCACGGTGTTAATGTTATTAGAATTGAGCGCCAAACTAGCACTTTTTGCTTATAACAAAAACTTATAATCTTAATTATAATATGTATCATCCTCAAGATAAACCCATCAATTTTAAAGGAAAAGAAATTTAGAAATCTCTTTGGCACACGTTCCCAAGAAAGATCAAGATAAAAAGAATTACGACACCATATAATGGAGGCATATTCCAATCTACTAAAGACAAAGGCATAATCTAATAATTTCTAATTTCAATGTAGATAATTTTTTTATATTTTTGCAGGATCTAGAAGCAGCAAAAGAAACAACGCAAATGACACTTAAAAATGTGCAATAACATAATTTATATTTTAAAATTGAAAAAACAGTTAATATAGATTTGATTTACAAAAATATTCGATCAACAATTCATTCAAATTCAATATGAAAACCTCCGACTTGTACACATTTTTCTAATCCTTTTTCCAATTTTTCATATACAGGAGATATTACTTAACTAGTATGAATAAACTTTTTGTTTTAGATAACTCCAAAGGGATTCCACTGAACCAATTTCAACAATTAGAACTGTCGAATGCAGGGAACTCCCGTTTTATTGACGTCTAAAATCTAAATTTTCGTTGTCTAGTTCATCCAGCAGAAATTGTTTAAAATTCCCAGGTGAAAAGGTTCTTGCGAAAAAATAATTCGGCTATAGACGTTCCTTTTTAAATTCTGGACTGTTGGGTATAATTCGAAAATTTAGTTTTTTTTGAGCCTAATACATATAATTGTGTGTATATCGTTCCATTTGTGAATAAAATGCTTCGAAGGAAAAAAATCTATTTCTTAACATTTCTTCTCACATCATTAAATTTATTATTATTAAATTTGGATTTTCGATTAGTGCATTAGTGATTATAAGAGTTACAGTATTCTCTTCATCTTCATTGTATTGTTCATATTGCGTATATACATACACATTGTTTAATAAGTCCCCTAATTGCACACATTCCTACGTAATGTTACTAACGAGGAAAGTAAATCACAAAATTTAAAACTGACTTCTAAAATATCACGATTAAGAAAATTTATTACAAGATTGCGATTTTACAACATCATGTAATTTTAAAGTAGAGATCAACTTACAGTATCATTATTTGAATAATTCGGAACATATGTTTCGTAAATTCGTACCTTTCCGTTGTCAACCTTTCACGTTTTGCTAAAAACTTTAAAATGCTTTGCTAAAATGATAATAGTGCGGGAAGAAAAATAGAAAATGTCAAGGCTTCAGTTTGTGAATATCATTTTCTTGATAAATAAACCCATTTATTATGGTCTCAAAATTAAAAGAACTTATATATTAACTCAAGAACAATTAAAAGGTGATTCTTCTATTAGGGAACGTAGGGTTTGATTACAATGGATGAATGGGCATCTTGCACAGAAAGAGGATTTCGATTCAGGATAATAACACCAAGCACACATACGTAGCTCGTTTGGGAATACTGTTGGTTTTTAACATAAAGAATTTAAGCAACGGAATATCTGGTCAATTATCTATCAACAATAATGGTTTGACCGGAAAATACCTCGTAAAAACCAAGACACAATGGTGCAAAGATACAAAGCAGAAAAATCAATACCATTCAAATCCGTTGTTTAAACTTTAACTAATCATAAGTAATTAACGTTATATGGGATATGTATATTTTCATTTTCATGGAGATACACCCTCACATAACCTGCCATATTTTCTTAACCACATAAAACATCTATTAACAACAATGATTGCACATGTAAAAGGAGACACAGCAATTATGTGTAACAGGTTGCAGCTAGACAAACAACTTACAATAATTATTGTTCTTTTAGGAATCTTCTGCTCTTCGTTTTTCAGCGTTTTAGTGCTGCTTTAATGGTCTCCTATTCTGATAGATATGGAGGGTGCGGCCTGTGCCGCCCCCAAATAACATTTTTAATACCTACCAAAATGTGCCTTATGATTGGAGAAATTAAGATCGTATTTAGGGATGGTAGGCAACCTATGTTACAAACACTGCTGATCAAAAGAACAGAACGAATTCTGAAATATAGATTGACATAGAATAAAACTGTGAAAATCGTGATTTATTTCAATTATTATTATTAAAGTGGTGCCACAAATTTGTTCAAGATATTTTGGAATCCTTAAAAAAACACCATTCAGGGAATATCTGGGAAAAAATTTATTTAAAACACAAACAATGAAAAAGTAAAAAAACGTTTATTTAACAAATCTTTCTATCACATACGTAGAAAATAATACTGTCAAAACATTTTAGTTTTAAGGAACATCACATGTAATTAAAGATATATAAATAAGGACACTTTTCAGGGATAGTATTTGATTATACGATATTAATGTCAAACTATAAAAATATGTTTATTCTTTACGAGCTTTGTGGCGTAATTTAAAAGGTATGCACATGTTCAGTAAAGTCATTTTCACACCATTTACTTTCCAAATATGCGCATATTTTCCTTATTACAATCCAAAATTTGAAAACAATAAATTAGTAATTCTGAAACGACATTTCTTAATTATGTAAAATTTGCAAAAAAAGTTTTACATAGAAAAAGTTGGGCAATGAATAAAAATATAGTTATTGAATCCTGAAGCAAATTAAGAGAACATTTTGAAAAATGCCAATGAGATGAGAAATTTTGGCCATTTCATTCGTTCTAGGCATGAAGATTCATTCCTATAGCAACTATTTAATGATATGTCACACGTTAATTACACAGAACATATGATGTATTTTATTACAAAATAAGTTTGAGATTGCTTCCTCTGTGAAATGCTAGAATTAAAGTTATTGTTTTTTGAGTGATTGTTACAGTGGAAAAGTCAGTCCATCAAAATTCATGTGGTAACGTCCTTAAAAAATAGAACTTGAATATGCATATTATTTAAATGGACGGAAGGGGTTCTGAAAAAGGTGCCAGTTGAAGGCTATGACAGAAAAGATTATATAGACTTAAGTAATTTACGTGAAGTAAAACATTGCCTTGCAAAACCTGTTGAAACCTTTCAAAAAGGCATTTGGTTTTTAGGAACTATATAATATGCATATTCGTTACAACTAGAATGTCGTCAATTATAATGTTAAAATAAAAAATACAAAGAAAAAACAAGAGCCTTGTTTAATTGATTTATTGCACAAAACAATTTTATTTACCTCAAAAACTGATCAATTAAACAAGACTTTCACTTGAATTTTTTTAACGAAACTCAACGAACAAAATTAAATAATAAAAACTCCGAAGGAAATAACATATAACATCGACGTCACATGAATGGTTCAATTTTTATACAACTACAGAGAAAAATTAAGGTACAACTACTTTGTACTGCATTAGTTTAAGTACTTAAATAAAAACTTGAAATTTTCAAGAATCAAAGGCAAGACATTAAAGCATTGAGATACTGGCAAATATGTAACATACATATATTAAGAATTTGACTAGAACATTTATTCATTAAAAAAGCCTTCTTTTAATAATTTTCTTTTTAATAACAAGAAAACACTGAAAGATAGTGTTGAACCTATTCAATGCAACAGTTTTTTTCAAAAACATGTTAGTACCCGTAACTTGGTTGTGGGCCAGTGTCCTCCGATACAGCCCCAGATCCTTTGAAAAGCCACAAGATACAGAACACCATGAAAAAGATATGATGGGAACTATATCCTAAAGACTCCCATTTTATCAAAGTATCATAAATAGATCTATTGGTGCTTATGATATTCATGACGGCGCCAAGATATGTTAGATGAGCGACGTTGAAGATCATGAAAGCAAAGTTAATGAGAAATGTAAAAGGATGGTACTTCTTGAAACGATGTTGGCAATTGCTGCATGGTCTTATCTTCACGCACGCGTTAAATACTCTACTGGCAAGTTTTTGACTGACCGCTTGGATGTAAGAGAAGCCTCCCAAACTTAACAACACCAAAGCGATTTGAATGTTCATACCATGAAGTAAAGATGAGAAAAAGTATGTCAAAAATATTGCCAAGATGCCGCTGTATGGAAGGAAAAGGATGTAAATATCTGCAAATAACAAAAAGAAAATTAAATAGTGATCGAGAAGAATTTAGAATGAAGACACTGAATCACTTACACATCTTCAAAAAACGATGCATCGGCATATTCCAGTAGACAACAACTATAGCAAGGGACCTAGGTAACTCGACATAGAACGGATTTGTGATAACGTAAGACCATTCATTAGAAGCTGTCCCAAACTTCTCATTGTAACCACCAGTCAACATCACAGCCTCTGCCAAATAGGAGACGAAATAGTGGCTCGTCCTGAAGCATAAAGCTTTTTTGTAAGCTCCAATCCACCTGAAATAGTATCGTATAACTAAAATAGAACAATTTTTTAAATTGAGTTGTACTCATGGTTTTGCGGGATGTAATAGTCGGCAAAACAGTTCGAAATCGCCAAGAAAACGAAGGCCATTACTGTTGTCTTTAGGATTCTAAGCAACCATTTGATGTTCTTAAAAGAATTAAATTTGATGAGCTTAATGCTTTGAAGACAAAATACATTTTTTACCAATGGTGAACGAGTCGTGTTCACCCTGATGTATTCGCTGTAGCTGCACCATGGTCCAAGCATACAGTTAGCAGGGCATAGCAAATACCCAACATACTGAGCGAAGGTGGGCTTTTCAAGATCGCGGAAATCAGCTGCCATTGAAATGATCTTCATGACGGTTATCATGGCTATACCACGGCAACGTAGCCACAAATCAGCGTTTGGATAGTAGAATTCACTGAGAACATTTATTAAAAACTGAATCTACTGAATAAATCCATCTTACCCTAAGAGGAGGAAGACAACACACGTCAATTCAGTTATGTAAGTTGGATTCAAACGACCAACGCGAAGATCTCTCATTTTGAAAGAGTAATATAGCATGATATAACCAACTATTAAGAGAATTAAATGAGTTATAATATCGGCCCCAAGAAGCCCATAATATAAAACTATTAAACCGCATAACATAGAAAATACATGGAACGCTTTTTCAGACAATCTTCCTGAAACATGGAAAAGATAAGCTATCCCAGTAGTGCTCCCAAGGATCTACGTGACTTACCAGTGCGAACAATTAAATTAAAGACGAAACTAACAGCGAAATTGACAACTAGTTGATCCTCCAAGGATCCTATGGAGGGCCCCACGCAATTTTCAACAATATCTTGCCATGTGTCTGGTCTCTTTTCCTCAGAGCTGTAAGAGTGAGGTTATATACGTCGTTAGTAGTAGGTAATAAATTAAATCAAATACAATAATACTTACAACCACATTTTGACAAGTTCGCCGATACCTTAACTTTAACTTAAGAAAACGAATAACACAAGAGGTTCTTTGTTACAAACACAGTCAAACTGAGACAAATCGTCCTACGTATACCGGTTGGAACTACCACTATATATAAACAAAGCTAAAGAAAACAAAAACTAATACTTTAACGGTATTTCCTAGGTACACAGGCAACCAATATCCCAACATATTTTCCCCTAAAGTTAGGTTTAGTTCAATTTAAAAAAATATATTCAGGTTTACCTTTTAAGGAGAATTAATTTAATTTAATTTTTACTAATTTATTATAGAATATTAGTAATATGAAAAAACTAAATTTTTTAATTAATATTATTTAATATAACGTTTCACTTTAAACAGCCATTAAAATATTCCGATACTTACAATTTTAACGTTTAAATAGAAAAACATAAGAATAAAAGTTTAATGTACTATATTTATCTACCTTAAAGTACAAAATTTTAATAATATTCAAAATAAATGTAAACAATAAACAACAAAAAAAGCCCAAGTATTACAGTGCTTTACATTTAAACCTGTAAGTACTCGACCCTAAGGGCCAAGATTCAATACGCTGCACCTGTAAACGTTAAGGTATATTTCGAATTTATTTGTAATTTTAGCTAGAATATTCAAACAATATTGTATTATTTTTCAAAATAGTATAGGTAAAATATAGTTAACTATAATAATATAAAATATAAATAAAGAGATATTTAAAGTAAAGATAAGAAGGAAAAGAATAAAAAGGATGAAAGCGACATAAAAATTAACTTTCAATAAGAGAAACAAATTAAAATCCTCAAATATTATTTTAAACAACATACATCAATTATTTGTGAGGTGAGGATTAGAACATTTGTACCAGCAAATTAAATAAATTAGGTGCAATTACTTCTTAAAATTAAATTGTAACTTACAAACTTATAAAATGCATCTACTATAAATGTATGAAATACATTGAAAAGTATTAAATATTTTAGTATATTAGACAAATGCATTAAAATCAATCCTAACATTTTCTGCTACAGAAATGGTATCTGACAAAACAAGTACCATTTACAAAGGTTAAAAATTGTTATTAAATTCAAATTTATAGTATACAATATAAAATAATGTTTGAAATATATTCAATTTAAAGTTAATTTGCATGAAAATCCACGCCTGAATTTACAGTTCACTTACGTGATATAGCGGTAAGTATTTATATAAGACGTCATCACACAACTGCAAAGAAATACAGTTTCTATTATTGTTGGTCGATTTTAGGACATATTGAAACATTGAAGGAAGGTGAAAAATTATCTTAAAATAATATATTTGTAGATTGTTAAATCGGTAAGAATTTTCGTATTATATGGCTCTTATAATTCAGGATATTCCCTTTTAAGCTCTCTGACGCCGCCACTGGTTGCTGAAAATAAAACAAGACGGGACTCCCGCTTGCCGCATTTAAGAAGGAGCAAGAGCGTGAAATGGCGTAAATTAAAGAGAGACAAAAGCAATTTAACGGGGATTTGTGTGGGCAATCATAATAGTAACACATTGCAGTGAACAGTGGTTTTTAGAACGTCAGACTTGGTCAGACTACAGACGGCAATAGCAATAGAAAGTTCGTATCCAGAACCAAACCAGAAAACGTTCGTGGGTGCCTCTGTGTGTGTTTTCCCATTTAGATTTTTTTACCATAAATTCAACCTTCACTTTACGCAGCGTAATTAGTTAAAAATATATCCAAAATATGAGTACGCCTGTCAAGAAGGTGCCTATACATTTACAGGTAGGAATTAGCAATAGGTAACAGGTGAATTTTGTTCCGAATATATTGCATAACGTTATTTAAACGTGCGAAAAGGAAGTGTATTTCCGGGTCATTTAAAATTCAGAACATTTAAATTTAAATGAGACTTTCGGTTATAGCATTTTAATTGCGTTTCAGCTTACGGAGTTAAAGAAAATTATTGATTTTCTCGCCGCATTCTGTATTACTCCAAGATCTTATTGATTCGTCTTTTCCTTTGCCATTTAGTACCATCGTGCAATTTTAAATGCGTATTTTTTATGATTTTTACTTCGATTTAGAGCTCGCAAAATCGTCTGCTTATCAAAAATGGGAAAATCGTTAACGAAGATGATATCATTGAGGAAGACGTTTACGTTGAGGACGGGATTATCAAGGAAATCGGAAGGAATTTGATAATTCCTGGTGGTACAAGGGTTATTGACGCCAGGGGGAGGTATGTAATCCCCGGAGGTATTGATCCTCATACGCATTTTGAATTTGAGTTCATGGGAACGACTACCGTTGACGATTTCTATCAGGGAACTAAAGCTGCCATTGCTGGGGGTACAACAATGATAAGTAAGATAAGCCTTTTTATTTAGAGTAAGGTGACTAAAGTATTAGTTACTAATTTTAATTTATTTTTGTCCTAAATTGAATTCAAATAATCTGTTGGATATTATCGATTTTTGTTTAAAGTGAATGTGTTTTAATTTAAAAAAACTTGAACACATTAAAATAATATATATTTATACTACAATAACTATGATTATTAATATAGAAATTAAACGGATATTTAACGGTTAATTAATTAAATCAAAACTGATTCTTAATTGTCTCTGATATTTTCGTCTTCTCGCAAGAAAAAAATAAAATATATTACTCTGATAGCATAGTAAAGATGATGAAGTACCCCCCGTTAAGGGGGCAGCAAATAAAATATTTACTTTCTCTTGAAAAGCTAATTGTAACCAATACTTTGGTTACCTATGGCAAACACAATTCCAAAGCATTCGGACATGTTTCCTAATTTTTTTCAGTTGACTTTGCTTTCCCCAAGCAAGGGGAATCTCTCCTAGACGCATATTATTGTTATAGAGAAAAAGCTGACAGCAAAGTGTGCTGTGATTATGGTCTCCATGTCGCGTTAACAAGCTGGTCAGATAGGGTTAAAGAAGACATGAGTATCTTATGTTCGCAGCATGGTATAAATTCGTTTAAAACATTCATGGCATATTCTTTCATGCTAAACGATTCTGAATTATACTCTGTATTCGAACATTGTAAGAATCTCGGCGCTGTGCCGCAAGTTCACGCAGAAAATGGTCATATTATAAGTAAAAATGTTGATAAATTATTAAACAAGGGTGTCACAGGGCCAGAAGGGCACGAGATGTCTCGACCAGAAGAAGTTGAAGCTGAAGCTGTCAATCGTGCATGCACCATAGCTCACCAAGTAAGTACAATATCATTTCTAAGGAAAAAGTACCATTTATTATTTTGTAAAATTACTTTGATGTATGAAAATTTACACATCCTTTAATTTTGCACACTGTAAATGTTTGAATGTAATCTTGTTTTAGTGTAACTATAAACAATTGCATGATTATATCGATTTAATATTTTTTTGCATCTTCATCTTATTTCAATATGTGTGTTTTGTGTTACTTTTTTGAATGTGAAAAGTATACAGAATGTTAAAAGGAAGAGCAAAAAATGCTTGTAAACATGGTTTTCTTTAACATAAAAATTATATGCGTCTCACTTGAAATTGCATTTGCATTTCTTAATATAGATTTACTCACTTATCAAGAATTTACATTATATTGCAATATTTTGTAAGAGTTAATCAACAATACTTGAATAATAAAAGAACGATAATATTAATCAATGAAACTTCAAAACTGTTAAATCATTTTTAAAAGATTTTTTATTTAAAAGGATGACAATTATTATTAACCAAACCTTCGACATTCTTAAAAATCGAAAGGTTCGCTTTAAAAACCAAATAGCAGGTGAAGTCAGAAATTCGCCCATTGTATAAGGAAACAAAAAAAATATGTTTGTATTTTCTTTCCAAATAAAAAGTTCCTGTACCGTCGGTTCTATTTTGATGACTCATGCTGCTTTTATTTAAGTAATGGTGGGTTAACATGCAAACGAGACATTCGTATGATGTCCGTGGCATATCTTTTTATAGATTTCGTAAAAAAATATTTGTGTAACTTAGGATTGCTGTATATTATACAGGGAGCGATTAAAAAGTCACAATTGGCTACGTGGCTTTCAAGATGCTTCGGATATAAATAAATTTATTTAATATGTACTTTATAATATTAAATTATAAAGATAATGATTCTTGTTTTATAGAGAGATGATTCAGTTTGTGGCATAAAAAATTACTGCGTATAAATAAAAAAGTAAATTTCACTAAATTTTGCGCTATAATCTTACAAAGTTTTCGAAAATATACAGGTGTTCAAGTGAGATACATTTCTCCTTTATGGTTTTTGTAATTGGACAGAAAGTAATTTATACAAAACACATATTCGCTAATTATGTTAATCAAAACAGTTCCGCCCACAATAGATAACTTCCTTTTAATTTCGTTTTATTTTACATTAGAGTGAATGGTATTGGTTTTTATAGGTAGATAGTCCGTTGTATGTAGTGCATGTAATGAGCAAATCAGCTGGATTTGCAATAAAACAAGCACGCGAAAGAGGTGTTCAAGTAATCGGTGAAACTTTAGTAGCCGGCCTAGCTTGCGATGGTAGCCATTATAAAAATCCTTGTTATAATCACTTGGCTGCTCATGTACTTAGCCCACCAATAAGGCCCGATAAAACTACACCACAATTTCTTATGAATTTATTAGCACAGTAAGTTTCGTTTTTCAATTTCCGTTCTATTATATTCATTTTATTTATTTTTTTAGTAACATAACTTGCATTGAATGGAAAATCACGTATTAACAATACCTTATTACTACTATTATGCGTTGTTAGCAGTCTTGTTTTATATCAGTTACAAGGGTTATACTATAATTAATTGCTTATTGCTTTCTTTTGAAGTTTCATATATATACATAGAATGTTGGGCACAGTTTGTAATACATACAGGTCTCCAGGGAATTGGTTCAAAAGAAAACGTTTTTTTCTTTTAGTGTTTTCATGAAAAACTTCATCAAATTCAAACTTTCATGAAGGAAGAACACTACAATTAGGGTGACACGGCTTTTACCAAAAGACGAAAAAAACAATTTAAACCTAAATTTAATCATAGGTATCGTAAAATAGGGTGAATCATAACTCTTGTAAATATCTCACGTTTAGAAATTTTCTAACAATCGGTAAATAGTGCAATAGTCGTTTTGATTCGGACTTTTCTTCGGTTATTCCTTTTAACTCTTCAATTCTTTTTTCTAAATCTTCTTCTGTTAATCCCTCTACATCATCAGTGTCATTATATTATTGAATTGAATTGATTGAAATGACTTCTTGTTCATCTTCACCATTGCTTTCTCTCAATTCTTTTCCCACTTTCTTCGGCTTCAACAGATATTTTTTGTGCTTTGTTTTTGGGTTGGTCATCATAACGCTTTGATTTTAACAGGTTCGCCGTCCTGTTAAAATCAGTTCCTGAAGATCTTCAGAGGGTAACCGTAACAGAACACGCTCTCTATTAAGAGGTATTATTGCATACTTGTTGAAACCAAATTTTATATTTTTAGCAGAATTTTCTAGGAGATTTTAGTAGGAAAGGAAATATGGTTTTTGGAATCGTTGATTCTCTGCTTCCGGCTGTTTGATTTCATTGCGTTAAAATATGACGCCAAGCGGCTTTTATTGCAAATATGCAATGTCTAGGGATTACGTTATATGAGTCGAATTGAGGGGTAAGAGGACCTTCTTTTGACAAAATTCCACACATCCCCCTGAAATATGCGAAGATAAACTGTCTCCAGTTAGTATTTTGGGACCATTCGAATATTCGCTATAAATACAACTATAGTTATAAACCAATCATCGAGACCACTGGAAAGATGTCAAATTATGCCTGATAATTATCCAACTTTCCACTTACTACATTTCCGCCCTGTGACAACGATTCGACATCATGTCTGAGAAGTGGGTTAGTGTAATCTATGCTTTCAAGAGGATAAGTTCAATTAGATTTGTACGATAAATAAATAACAGTTTAGATAACAACCAGTACATATGTTAGCATGAATTAGTTGATACAATGTTGCCAGCTTCGTTCATAACTTGTTCTTGATTCCCACTCATATTGTCATTCACCCCATTTTACGGTAGTTTAGAACCTCGCGATAGTGAATTTGAATCTAGTTTATGAGGAAATGATTGGAGAATATACACCATGAATTTTTTCATAAAATTTTTTTCTTTTTCTGAACAAAATCCGTGGATATGTTGTATAATATAATTTGATTTCCAGGTACATGCCTTTATGCACTATTTTCTTGGCCTTTTTCTGATTTCGTGCTTAGTTTTTTTTTTTTTTGATAACCTATATATCTCTTATTCCTGACAGTGGCGGAATTTCAGTGTATGCATTAGTAAAAATGGAGAGAATGGAGAAAAAACGGAAGAACAATGTTTCCTAAATCTTTTCCATTTTAACTATTTATATTTTTCTTTAACAATTTAATTGATGATTTGGGAAACTCAGAAGGAATGCTTCATTTTATATAATTTGTGGGGGTATATATTTTTGACGGTTGAAGGTAATGTATTGAAGCAAAAAATGAGGTAATATGGAAACATATTTTCTTTTACACTCAAAAAAAGTGTTATTTACTTTTGGAACCACTACATATATACTACGCTATCTTTCGTTATTTATTTATTACTAGTGCCTGTCTCCTATTGATCTGGTAAATATCAAATTCAAAAAATGAAATTGAAATGGTGGATTTTCTAAATTTTGCTATTAATTATGGTGCAGCCCTTGTAAAAAGAGTGAATAACATCTTTACAAAACGCAATCTCTAATGTGCATGCATCAAACATAAATAATTTTTTTATATCTAAAAATTTCGTCATCCTTTCTATTATAATCATAAGAACATATGCAGTTCTGTCTTTTATATTCGCTTTATATGTTATACTCGTATTAACATCTATTTTAACTGAGAATGTTTTGATCATTTCATAATAACCATTGACACATTTGGTTAGAATATGTAAATATTGTATTTCAAGGTCGTTATTATATAAACCAATAATGAAAATTTAACAATCGCGTTTTCTTAATTTCTTATTTCAAAAAGTAAGCTTTGTCATTAATTTCATAGCTTTAATAGGGTTTAGTTTTAAAATATTAAATAACTAATTATGTATACTACCGCCGATCATAGAAGTTTGACGTTGAAAGTTCAGAAATTAAAAATTTATAGATTAATTTAAATTGGAAATTTTATTATTGACTCGGAATATCCTTTCAATTCTACAAAACAGGGTCTGAAATACCGTTCAATTGAGAGTCCAATCTGTAGGTGTTTCTTAGAAGTAGGATACAATGCGAGGGACACGTTTTAAGTTTTTACAAACGAGAATAAGGGTTTCTAGAAACAAGGAGAGGTGCAAATCCTTTATTTGTTTGGTGTACGAAGGTATTGTAAAGATTTTCTCCTCTTGATCAAACTTCTGCGATTTGGTAGTGTATATATTTTATTTTATAAAATGTGAACGTAATTACATATGTTTAAAAGGTGATACAGAACTAATGCAATATTATATAAGAAAAAGTAAAAATCAGCAGGTTAAAATGAAATGAAAAAAGTAGGTTGCTCTATTATGGCACTTTAAATTTTACGTGCTAATTTTCTCTACAAATACTAATTAATTATCAATATTTGGTGAGTACATTAGAAATTGAATTTATGATGTAACAGCGAATTTTTAGATAGAAGAAGTTATTGATGTTTGAGGTATTTTACCCTTCCTTTTTTGCATTTTGGTCAACTTTCGATTTATTTTCCGAGATAAATTTTTAATACAACAAGATTGTTTGTTGTTATGTTTTCTCTGATGTTTGATTGATGTAAACGCAGGTGAATTCCCCATTATGTGTTGATACCGTGTCGAGTGGATTAACGGCCGATATAATAAAAGAAAAACGTTCACTTGGCCAAAACATATACGGAACTGTGTATGTTTCCAACTTAGCGCTTGTTGGAAACGCGCAAACTGCAAGCACTATCACTACTCCACCTATTCGCTCAAATCCAGGTACCCCTGCTCAGCTTTTAGGGTATCTGGGATCGTAAGTGTGCTGTTTTCTACTGACATACATTAAATCTCTTACTAACACATTTTATTTGAAGTTAATCGCAAAAAGCAACATTTTCAATGCAAAATTCTCTTTTAACCAAGATGTTCGTAGGGATATTTTACAATTAACTGGAAGTGATAATTGCACGTTTAATAAGAACCAAAAAGAAATGGGGGCGAAGAACTTTTCTAAAATACCAAACGGTGTAAATGGAGTTGAAGATCGCATGTCAGTAATTTGGGAAAAAGGTGTTCAATCTGGTATCATTGATCCAATGAGATTTGTTGCCATAACTAGTACAAATGCTGCCAAAATATTTAATATATTTCCTAGAAAAGGATGTATAGCTATTGGATCGGATGCTGATGTCGTAATATGGAATCCAAATAAAACGAG
The DNA here is from genome assembly GCA_902654985.2 of Oryctes borbonicus. Classification (NCBI taxonomy): domain Eukaryota; kingdom Metazoa; phylum Arthropoda; class Insecta; order Coleoptera; family Scarabaeidae; genus Oryctes; species Oryctes borbonicus. The sequence continues at coordinate 5,519,196 of LR736882.1, forward strand.
GATTATTTCTGCCAAAACTCATCATCAAGCAGTTGATTTTAATATATTTGAAGTAAATATATTTAAGTCAATTTAAAATTTCATTGTTAATTCCTTATTGGATTTTTAGGGAATGGAGTGTCATGGTGTCCCTGAGTACGTCATCGTTAATGGCCGAGTTTGCGTTGACGAGGAACAGTTAAGAGCTGTTCAAGGTCATGGAAAATTTGTCGAAACACCTGTTTTTGCACCCTTCGTTTATGATCCTGAAAAATTAGCAGATATGCGATCAGCTAAAAATGGTACAATCAACGAGATTGAATTGTCCAACAAACTAGCGAAGGTTAGTTCTATCTCTAATATTCTAATGGTATTCAAGATACATTCTTTAATAGATCGAACTGGAGCCGAAGGTGTATAATTTACCAACCTTACCAAATTCGGCGGTGAGCACTCCATCATGTAGAGGTCCTAGACCCGAAGGTCAACGTAATATACAGGAATCAACGTTTTCAGTTAGTGGTAAGTTAGTGTGTATTTATTGGTAATTTCCGACTGTTTTGAATGCGGATTATGTATGATTCACTCGACTAGGAAGTTAACTAACCGTTGTAATTGGAACATTGTCACTTTCATTAAATTAAATGAGATGTTGCTAGTAATTGGGACAGGTCATTACAATTTTTTCAATTAACTTTATTAGATTCACCTATTTTAATTTGCTAACTCTATTTATTATACGAGCGTATTTCATTGAATAGTTAGTATAAACTTCGTTTTATAACTGTTAGCATTGTAATCCTCCAATAGTTAAAAAAAAAAATTTCGAAACGAGCGGCTTACAATCCACTGGGATTTATTATTTTTAGATAGATACATAGATTTATTCCCGGAAAAATTAATGTGAAGGATTTAATTTTACCTCACCTTCACATGAAGGTAGATTTAACCGAGAAACTTATAAAAATATTTGGCCAACAACCAGCTTCTTCTAAGTGCTTACAAAATGCCCCTAAATTAGAAACATGTTAAAGAACTTGGTTTTGATCCTCAATCAATATATGACAAACACGTTCTTTTGAGATACGTACGACTTCTGCTATCTGTTGAACCTTAATTCGACGGTTGTTTAACACCATTTGGTGAACTTTTCCGATGTTATCGGTAGCGATTGTGGTGTTTGGTCGTCATGAACGCTGGTCATCAACTATGATAAGTCAAAAAAACACTCCCGAATCTACTGACCGACACAAAATTATAACCTTCATTAAAATACCAAAAGAAATTTTTATGCAATCAGTTTAGACACCACACACGTTAAAAGTTAAAAATAATTAAAAATGTGCACATTTCGCGATCCCTAGTCTGAAAAATGCATGTCAAAAAAAAAGAAATGTTTACTTTCAGAACTCCAGATTATTAGATATCGTTTAGTAAAAATGTGTAGATTCAGTGATTTTTAATATAATTTTTTTTTCTTATAGAAGACTTTGATGTGGAAAGAAAATCCTGCATACGTGTGAAGAATCCTCCTGGAGGTAAATCGTCTGGATTTTGGTAAAAGGAAAACAGAGAAGAGGAAGGACAAATATAAACTATGAGGATATATGCTTTCGTATCTACCGATGATGCTGCAAAACCAAAGTTATTCTTCCGATCGTACGTTAGCATAGTTATTTTACAATTGACACACCCATTTCATTACTAGGTTGAAAATTTCGATGTTTATTGTTTATATCGCAAGTTGTATGTTACATGTGCGTAGTTTGTTGTTTAGTTGAAAGAATACACAAACAGTGGTCTGCAATAATTTTCGTAAAAGTATTCGTACAAAGTGATAAATCAAAATGGACCACGATCTTTTTGCTAAATATATAATTATATTGTAATAATCTTATGATGTATCAAATAATTTTGTTATTTGTTGGATATTTTTTTGTTTTTTCCCTTTTTATAACGTAGCTTGTTAAAAATGACGATGTGTTATATCTAATCTATTAATCATTATGAAGCAATATTGGAAAATAATTGTTTAGTTGGACTAACGATTCTATTATTTTTTGGCGGACAAGTTGTAACAATACAAGATAAATGTACTAGCACATCATGTATCATTTAATCAAATATTGTAATAAACGATCAAGAAAATGTATAACATATTTTATTTTGGCGTACAGAATACATTCTCAAAAAATAACATTATTCACAGTACATTTAAATAAGCAACAACACACTTAAAAAATGTTATTTACGTATACATTTTATTCAGTCATCGGAACCCATGTTTTGGAATCTGCTTTTAACAGATTCATAACTTTCGACATCATTCCAATAACCATCATCCCAAGATGAGAACAGCGAAGTGAATGCTTCTGGTTCCTCACCTTGTTTGATGGTAAATACTACCGTTGATAGCCTGTTCTTCTTCTTCAAAAACCGTTGAACTAGATTATACGACATCTCCTTCTCTTTCTCCGAAGAATCCTTACCAACCCATAGGAACACCGAATTTGTGGCATCTAAGATCATGATATCGTCTTGAACCAAATCTTGTTGGGTGAAATTTTCGATTTCATCCACTAATAATTTATTACTGCGGTTAAGACGTGCGTGGTAAAGGGTGGTGGCTAGTGGAATTAGATCATCCTCGAAGCTAGTTTTGTACGCAGCTTGACCACCTAGAGCATTCCAAAATTCTTCGGGTTCTTCTCCTTCTTCAATCACTTCCTTTTGAGCATCAGGGTCTATGTTATCCAAAATTCCAGAAGCGAAACTCTTTTCGTCATCATTTGAATCGCGACCCTGCCAAATCCAAGCGATAGTGCCATTTTCAACGATGAAGACATCATCGGATTCTAAATTGCCGGAGTTTGCTACCAACTGTACTGCTCTAACATCAACATCAGATGTTCCTCTAACTTTGAACATTCTCACTTCATCCTGAACATATGTATCATGGTCTTTCATGTTCTTGAATCCGCTCGCGCGACCACCCAAGAATATAATAAGTTGTCCTGAAACGAAAAAAATAATAGAGATTGTACATTCAAGGATCGTTAACCTCTGTTAATACCTTTGAAAATGTGAAGGAAATGCTTTGGTTCGTGTCCCTGGACAACTCTCACTTGAGTCGCTGCTCCAGATAATTCGTTGTCTAGTCTAACAGCGTGCATTGCTGAAGCGGCTTTCTCATCAAGACTGCTGTCATTTCCTTGCCACATATAAATGATATATTTGTTTCCGTAACTATATTTAATAACATAGGAATCCCCTCCAAAGAATTTTCCATAATTTTCCGTAGGAACTGGAACCAATTCGAAATCTTCTACGCGGTAAATTTCTACATCACCAGAACCATCATCAGGCATAAATTCAGGCGCCTCACCTGCGCTTTTCTGTTCCAACCTTGTTAGTTCTCTTTCTTCACCTGCAGAACGAATGAGACGGGTATATTGTTCATTGGGACCCTTCCATGTCTGGAAATATTGTTTAAATGATGCTGGTTCAGCACCTTCAACAACCCTTTGAACTCGGGTCCACGCAGGATAATTTTTAGTATCGATAAATTGTTCCGCTTTAGTCATTGACTGGCTTTTCTCATTGTTTGTGCATCGCTTTCCAACCCAAACATAAATATTAGCACCGCCTGTTTCCAGAATAAAGCAGTCGTTGGTATCCAAGTATGCTTGTTTCAAAGGTTTACTGCTAATTGGTGTGATTTGGATAGATCCTGTGGAATCAGAGACCTTATATAGGGTAACAGTTCTTTCTTCGTCGCTTTCAAACTCATCGTCACTTCCAGCGACGCTTTCGTCCGGAATATCATCGGCGGAACCACCACCTAATGCTTGGAAGAAAGCTTCGACTTCATCTTCAGTTGCTGTGTCATCAATTATAAGAACTTTGCCACGTCCAGAATGATCCTGATCTCTAACATCATTGGCTGCACTAATTGCCTTTAAACGCTCAATCCTTTTGCTGTCAGCTCCAACAAAGACGTAAATCGTTTTACCAACGTCCAAAATGAAGCAATCCCCTTGGTTCATGGAAGCAATTGATGGTTCAACCTGTTTTACTCTTACATTCTTCTTGCCTTTCACATGGAACAATCTCGTTTCAAAAGCATCACGATCAACAGTAGTAAAACCAGAAGCTACACCTCCCGCAGCGTATCTAACACCATTTTTGAAATGAGACAGGAACAACTGCGATTCATGATTTTGAACCTCGCGATATTGAACTGGTCCACCACCTAGCTGGTCGTCTAATTGGACTGTCAAGATGGCAGCAGCACCTGATTCGTCCTAGGATGGAAACGGGTAAATGAATTTTGCAAACTGCAGAAATCCAATTATACTTACTTGGGTTGTTTCTTTACCTAACCAGAAATGAACATCCCAGCTGAAGACTCCGTTTTTCTCTTTAGTCTAAGGTAAGTAAGTTATGAAGTAAAATTTGGATTTGAATTTGAGGCTATACTTACGAATAAGATTATGAATGAATCGCCAGTGTAAAATTTACCATAATCACTTTTAGGATAAGCTACAGGGCGGAAATTCTAAAAGAAAAGGTAAGTAGAAAAATAATGCATATAAAACAAATTTCACCATTGAAAAACAAGTTGTTCAGTGCGGATAAAGTAAGAAATCAATAGTTGCTCAGTATTGTGGCGCCCCATGTCTAGACTTCACTTTAATAAAAATGAGAACTGAAATTCTGCATTTCATGTGTCGTAGTTATCACCCTATTATTTACTTTGTTATCGATAAAAAAAGTAAGTTGTTTAACGTTACGAAAAAAAAATGTTTTTTTTACTTTATTAGACTTTGGGTTTTGATGCCAAATTATAAATTTCATTTCAATATTTTATTTATTTTTGCAATATTTCATTTATAGCATAGCAAAGAAAACACCCATCCGATAAATTTCGTGGTTACAAATACTTTCTAAATTTAGAGATTTTGATTTCTCTGCCACCAGACCAGATGTTACAGTTTTGTACGCCAATAAATGTTTTATATTCTTTAAATACAACTGTTAACAATATTCTTTTTTTAAACCCTGAAGAAAATGTAGATGCACGGGAAATTTGAGATATTTCTTGCAATGGAGTGGTTGCCAAAACTTCTGGAAGGTTAGCAAATTAAAAAGTGAGAAATGATTATATCCAAAGATAATATTCATTAATTAAAAACTTTTTGAACTGCAAGTATTACGTGTTTATCTTGCTGATAAAACTAATCCAGTGATTACCGCCGACTGTAACTGGAAATGCTGTTTAATTTTTATTTGTATTTTATCGAACTACATGAAATTTTTAAAGTGCCTTTGCTTGGGTTCTTTTGACAAAACCGCGGTATTTTTATTTATTATCTATCAAAGCGAAGTCGCTTTTACTATTTGAATACTAAATAAATACAATTTAATATTCTTAATGATAATTTTAGTTTTGTCCTTTTTTTGAAACGAATTATCATTGTCCAAAATGTAAATAGGAATATATATTAAAAAAATAGCGGATATACTATTTATTGTGAAACCGTCTTGTTTGAATTATTCCAGATGACAATTGACAATACAAGTGAAAAAATAAGTTCTAACCTTGATTAATCACGTAATTTCCAGGATGAGAATGTGATCTATTGTTAATATTTTTTGCAAAAAAATGAGTCACATATTTAAAAAAAAACTCAATTATCTAATAGAATCTAATAGAAGATATTTACATTTGCTGCTAAGGCCTTATCTGTTTATTTTACTAGATAGATAATACTTTAATTCAACCTGATATAACAAAATGCCATATGTTGTGGGTGTTGTGCGCTAATAATTGTTTGATAAATATATTGGCTCTGTATTTTTTAACTCAATATGAAAATAAAATGTATTGATTTTTCGTGTCAAAATAATAAAATCAGTGAATTGAATGAATAGAATTTGTTTTCATAATAGGTACCCCTTCACATTTTTCTTCCAATTTCCTAGTATACTCATAATTTCCATCACGTTTTTTGAACTTTTCAGGGTGTGACTGGAAAAGTAAAAGACTGAAAGATGAGAGCTTAAGAAATAGATTCCACGAGTTCGTTCTCATATATAAACTGAAAACCGAGTCTCGAATTTGAGAGAATTTTCCAACATCGTATTTTCTAACGGAAACTATTTGGAGGTGTTTTGGGGTGTTCATCGAATGTATAATAATGAGTAGATTTTGAAATGTTAAATCGAAAATCCTTCAAACTATGATATATCTAAAACCGTTGGGAATATCGCCAAACTGACTAGATTTCCGTACTCAGCGGGTTAAAATCTATTAGAAATTATACTCAGTGTCAACTTAAAAAAAATTCGAATGTGTAGGGTGGTACCCTTGAAATTTTTATTTTAATTTCGTAACTGCCTAACCAAAAATTAAAAAGTAATTGCTTGTTGAAGATCTCGAGAAGCGGAATCGATCTGAAAACAGGGCAATCCTCTATTTGATTTTTGAGCTTTTTGGGGGCGCAACTTAAATAGTACAAGAGATTGCGCGATGGAAGTTCAATAAATCAACCCTACGAGTATGTTTTGATAAATAAAGAAAGCCTTCAGAGAATGCTTGAAGTGAAAAGTAAGAAAATCGAGTCTCGAATTTAGGCGAAATTTCCCAATGTCGTATTTTCCGACAAAAACTATTTGGAGGTATTGTAGGAAGTTCATCGAACTTAAATAATAATAAATAAATAAAAAAAAAATAATAAAATAATAATTTTTCTCCTTTAAAACACATTTAAATTGATTGGAAAATGCCTAGAAATGGAAGCGATTTTAAAACGTGAAATTGCAAACTTTCAAACTGTGATTATCAAAGATCGTTGGGAAGATCGCCAAACTGACTCGATTTCCATACTTGGCGGGTCAAAATCAGAAATGATTCAAAATGTTAACTTTAAAAGAATTCGTTGGAATTCGTAAAGTTTCCATAAGGGGTACCTAGTTTCATAAATAATACTAACAAGAAATACATTTACTTTAAACAATCAATTGAATTGAATTGAATTGAAATAAGACTAACTTCCTTCAACAAAATCCAGATTACATAGATATGATATAATACATTAATACAACCTATGATTACCGTCAATTGTATTAAATTTTAGAAGCTAATGCTCCATGATTCAATTTAATGGACGATTTAACAAGAAAAATGGTTTACTTATGATCTACTAAATGCTTTTCAGCTCTTTTATCTGAGCAAATATTAATAACTTTATTTATGACAAATTCAAAGAAACTCCTATCAAACCAAATAGCAAATAAAGCAATTCAATTTTTAGATTTATCATATCAATTATATAACTTTATCTTCTCTAATATCATTTAATAATTTGTAAAAAGCGATGTTTGCTTCGTGCACCTGTAATCTATCTATAATCCCTAAATAGATTAAAACGCATTTATATGAAATATACATTTTTTAATTAAATTAAAAAGCCTAGAAAATACGAAAAAACATATGCTACTAGTTATTTTTATTTCGACAGAACATTTTTATAAATATTTCAACGACTCCTCTGAATGAATATGAGAAAAAAAACCTCAGGACACACGAAAAGGAATTTTTGACTGGTCATTTAGATTTAAGAAGCCGTGTTTATTTTAAGGCATATTTCCGAGAATTAAATAATGAACTTCATATATTTAGAACTCTTGGAATTGTAGTCAAAATGTCGTTGAATTCATTCGGATATTTTAGAATTATACAGTGGCGAAATAAAACATAATTTTAATCTAATAAAATTAAATCGTGATGTTTTGCAATATGTTTAAAAAAACAAAAAATATAATGGTCCCAGATTGCACCTTGCGGTATTCCTTTATACCTGGGTCTTTTTAAAACGTAAATAATGTTACGTGTTAAATACTTCCTATCGATAAAGTCTTATCATTAGAAATCCCGGTGAGTTACATATTATTTAATATTTCTTAGTAACATGAAAGATTACTAAATAAATAACAGTTAAATACGTTGCAAATAGAGGAATTATACAATGAATGAGCCCTATTATAACATTAAATAAATTATTAATCAATAATAAAGTCCATTGTAACTCAGTCAACCATGTAAAAGCCTTCGCTAAGGTCAAAACATTCAAGTTAGAAGTTAATTGCTGCAAAACACGGAGCAACAGACTATTTTACATGCACATGGAATAACAATGTAAGTATATCATGATTCATTGGGTTTAATTGTTTTGTAAGGATAACTTACTTCGATTCTCCAAATTTCGAGGCCACCTGTTCTACCAGCGTTTGCAAAAGCGGGATCCATGACTCTTCGGCCCTTACCACTTGTTTGGGACGCCTGTACCGGTTGTTTTGATTGTTGTCTACCTACTGTAGCGCTTTCCAAGTCACTAATGGAACTTAGAATAAAAAGTAATACGAATATATACCAACGACTGCCGGTATACCGCGATCTTGCTTCGACATATTTCGTACCCATTATTTGACTTGCGCTAAAAAGATAAAAGATCTCAAATGATAGGATTTATTTAGTGTAACCATAGGACTACATACGTGAAAATAAAATTTGATGTTTACTTTTTTGAACATACACAGGTTACATGAGATAATTTGAAGTGTTATGTTATTTTTTTAAAATAGTAGTGAGATAACTATTAATAGAATTAGATAACCTGCTAGAACATTTGAAATAACTATTTATACATTTGCAAAACATTTAAAATCAATTATCACATTGGTAACTATGGCAACTGTTGCCAAAAAGTGTGCAGATTCTCGGTGCATAGGAATTATATACAGGATTTTCCACGCAACCCGTTCATTAAAAGTTTTCACGGTTTGGTTTCTTTCTATGGCCTATTATTGGAATTACTTTTTTTTTTAATTTGTGCAAATATATTAATTAGGTTTTCTTTTATATTTATGTCGCCTAACAAAAGTCCCCGACAAAAGCTCATGAATACCTGGATTAAGAATCATGATTGTTTAGTTAAAAAAAAGTGTAAAACGTTCCAAAAAATCTCGACCTACGGACCATTTAAACGCCGACGTTCATCACAATCTCTATGAAGCCCCTGTGGCTGCAAATATACCCTTCCGAAAACTATGTAATCCAGTCTTCCTGGCAAAATATACGGGTAGAAGTATTCCCGATGAGTCAACGTTACGACAAAATTATCTTCCAAAAATATACACAAAAGTCGTAAACAAATTTAAAACTGAGAGAGGTAGGAGACAATTACTACTGGTTGAGCGCAGACGAAGGTGTGGATGCATTAGGGCGAAACATAGCCATATTTAATTGCCAGCAAAATAACAGAACGGGTAAATGCTGATACAACAACGGAAGTGATTGTCAGGAATATTAACAAAATTTTCGAAGATGTGAGGAGACGGGAGAAAGGTTTGCTCTTTGTGAGTGTCGCTGCAGATTATATACCTAAAACTGGAAAATTGCTTAGACATCTTCAAAAATATGCTGCATATTACATGCACTGCCCACGCCCACCATAGAGTTGCGAAATATATTACATAACAATTTTTGAATGTTAATGAATTCAGTAATCACATCAAAAAAGTTTTCTTGAAAGCACCTACAAGAGTTGCTTTATACAAAGACAAATAGCCGTTTCCTTTTCTCCGTCTTCAGTCGTTACAAGATGGGAGACGTGGTTAGAAGCCTCTTCATTTTACGCAGACAATTTGGAGAAAGTTGCTGGTAAAGTAATAAACAATTTAAATGAGGATGCACAAAGCATAAGCAAATGTAAAACTCTGTTACAGGATCCATCTTTACAAACTAATTTGCATTTTATTAACAAACATTTTTGTTATATACCTCAAAAAATAGTTTGAATCACAAACAATAGAATTAAAAAGTGGAATTGAGACATTAGATGTTATAATAAGCAAATTAAAGAATATTTCTGGTAGTGCTTCTATATGTAAAAAAATCGATCCAATTATTACCCTCAACCCGGATTTGTCAATATTAAAACTGTTGTGAAACGAAAGAGGCTTTTATTTCTATTCTAGATGTTCTAACAAGTAAGCGAATACAGCAGAAAATTTAAAATGTTTTAGTAATTAATGTTGATAAATCACTTCTATGATGATATCTATAAAATATTTAAACATTATCTTTTTCCGTTCGATGGATCTACGCCTTTGATATTTTACGCGTCTCTAATCAGACACGCAGAAGTGTAGTATCGTTTGACTACGTACCGCTGCATGCGGCCGTTGGGTGCCCCATCCTGTCTTAACCCTTTCGAGCCTATTGGGTCATATGTAACCCAACAAACATACCTCTATGCAAAACATGTTTCACTCCTTTCCATTTAAAATGATATACTACATTTGATTTTTTTTTCAATAAAGTTGCATTTCGACGACTAATGGGCTATATTTTTCCCACTAAAAAAGTCTGACTGGGATATATATGTCCCATACAAAATGGCGGACTTTTTTTTCGAATAACATTTTAAGGTGTTTATTTCACTTACCTTCATCTTGTTGTTGTTTAAAAAAATTACCATCTAATCAGGATTTAATAATAAAAAATCCGGCTCGAAAGGGTTAAGCGTCAGCGATGGAGGCGATCGTCGATCCGCAACCAGCTTTTATATTTTTAATGGAATGACATACTTTTTATTGCTTTTTTGGATTCCATGGGTTGTTACGAAGTGATTTGTATCAAGTTTCCCTACCTCTAAAACCAACTGGTTGTGAGTTTGATTTTTGTGTGTTTCTTTCTTCTTTAACAATGTTCTTTTTAAAATTACATACATACATCTTTTACAGTTTAAGAGTTATAACCAATTATTTCTATCAATTAAAATTTTACGAGTTAGCCATGAAGAAGTAAATCAAACTATAAATAATGTATTTAAATGAGCAAAAAAAAATCTGTAAAGGAACCAAACCGAAATATTGTAAATAAATTTTACATGATGACGAAAACAAAATAAAACGGAAGGAAAAGTATACATATCAATTATACACGTTCGAAGTGCTCCCATTCTATTCGAGACACTGAAAAGATTCTCTTTTGCACTTCGCTTTCTGTAACTTCATCGTGATTTAATTTTCTAAAGCTTTCATGTACTCTGTTTATGAGGTCTTCTCCATTCTCAACAGAATATGTGTAAACTTGATCTTTTATATGAACCCATAAATAAAAATCAAGAGGACTTAGATCGGAAGATTTAGGTGTCCCAATCCAAGGTCTTGTAAGGAACCCCATCTATTTGAAACCAACACTGAAGACGCGTATTGTGTGGTAGACTTAGGAATATGGAAACCACTTGCTTTAATATTTGCGCTTGTTAGGTTTTCATTGTAGATTTCATACTTTGTCCGATCGTCCATGACCAATGCGAATACATTCAAACTAAAGGTATCCTGAAGATTTCTCTCTCATATGATATGTAGATTTTGATCTACGCAATAATGAGAATTTTTTTGTATTTACAATTCCCTCGCTACTGAATTTCGACTCAAATTCATTCAATTGTATTTCGGATATGTAATTTTAAAAAGAACATTTGACAACCAGTTGATTTTAGAAGTAGGGGACCTTAATACAAATTACTTCGCAACAATCCGTGGAATCAAAAAAAACAATAAAAAGATGCAGTTATTGTCTGCTACAAATTTTCAGAACTAGGCTAAGATGCTAACTCCCAAAACTTTTAATGAACGGAATCAGAAATTTAGATATTTCGGATTGGAACTTGAAGTCTTAAAAAAATTACTTTTTTACAAGGAACTAATTCGATTAACGTAACAAAAATATCAAATAATAATTAATTTTCAATTTTATAATGTTTAGTTTAGATTTAAATATTTTGGATTCCATAATTCAAAATTGAATCTTATTACCTGGTGCAATGGAACAAGACTTTTTTGTTGGAATACATATTGCATAGCAACGCTTGCTTGTTAAGTTAAAAGATCATTCTGAAACAGTTCTAAAATGGTAGTTTTAACCGGAACTGAGAGAACAACAATTAACGAAGGTTGAGTATGGTGACCATAAGTGAACACAGCAAGCGGTGAGTATTGTTTTACCGAAGAAGTAGGGAAGAAATTACTCAATATGTTGTGAGGAAAACTTTGAAGCGTTTTAGAGAAACTGATCACGTGAATACTTCTAAATCTGAAGCTAGCTGATGAGGACAAAAAAATTAGATGTGTTGCTAAACGTTACCAAAAAACCCAAATTTTTTTGAATGTGTTCGAATTTAAGTTAGCATTTGATTCATCTTATTTAATCAGAGTTTATAATTTATTTTTTGATTTTCTGTTGAAATAGAGGTAGAGGATATTAATGTACGTAATTGTTAATTTCGGTAACATTATTTAATAGATTTATGTGGACAAGCTTGCGGGAATGATATATAAATAAAACACGTCGTGTCAGAATAAATCTGTGGTGTGGAACTTCTACTGGGAAAGTGATAATAATCACATAGAATGAAGCTACCAAAATCCTACAAAAAACCTTACGTACAAAAGTATTAATCCCAATTGTATATACATAATTTTCCAAAAAACACGAATATATTTTACGCTTTCTTAAACTAAATGAGATTTCATTCGCCAAGATTTTTTGGTAATATTAAAAATATAGGAAATGAAAAATTAAAATGAAGTACACTGATTTCTACTTATACTTACATTTTCCCTCAACAAAATTAGTCACGCCGTAACAATAGCGAATTTATTAAGGCCAATTCTATAGAAGTTTCCGGCTATACTTAATACTTAATTGAGACTGTATATACATGTAAATATTGACGTAATTGAACATGATACATCCATCAATATAAAGTTCAAATGAATTACGTCAACACAAGACAATATTTATTTTAAGATGTAAAAATTAATTGCAGATTCTGCAAGTGACAGTTCTGTAATAAATGCAAGTTATTTTGAATCTAAAATATTTTCAAAAACAAAGAATTTAGTAAGGTTATACTAGCAATAAACTTATTTCTATGAAGAACGTTAGAACTATTAGAGAAATAAAAGAAATAACCTCAGAATTATTATGTTTGTATTCAAGTACTTACATTAATTTTACTTCTTAAAACTCCATTAAAAACAATTAGATAAATGAGAATCTTTAAGCGCTCTGAGCTATCCACAAGTGAAATTGTTATTAACTGTTCGCGAAATACAGCGGTAATCGAATATAAGTAAGAACTGCTTCAGAATCAGTGACCCATTACTTTGATATACAAGGTTAAGATCTCGTACGTTGAAAAACGCGTGTATGGAGATTAGTATATTAAATAAACGAATTCTGTGAATTTTATCGGTTTCGATGTTTTGTATTTGTGTCTTTTAAATTAATTGTAATAATTTGATAATAATACTACGAGATAGTGCATATAAGGAACCAACTTAGAGTTGTTATTGATACTATTTGATTTCTGAGAATGTATTAATAAACAAATATTTTTAAAATAAATTTATTTTCAGTTAACCTTTTTCTTTAGATTTTAAGAAAAAGAAGGAAAACTCCTTTTTTTAGCCTTGAACCAAATTTGAGGCAAATGTTAGATAAATATTGGCCAGGTCATAGGCAAATATATTTTTTTTTACTTTGAAGGGTCGTAGCTCCTGAACCATAAGAACAAGAAGGTTGTACTCGCACGCAGTCGATTCAGCGGTTAATTTTCTATAAGGAACCGTCAAATTCGTTGACTAGAGATGCATCTATTTGTTGATTTTAGGCGCTGTTTTGAGGGCGTTTTTGGTTGTCCGAAAACTTCAAACGCCCATAACTCAAAATCGATTAAAGATATCGACAAAAGTTAAAAGTTAGCGTCTTCAGAGGATCAAAATGTAGAGGATGGCACGGTCAAATCGGTAATTTTCAAACTTCTCTACTTTTCTGTCGTCAATTTGCAGTGAAACTGAGACATTTATGGGTTCGACCCGTACTTTTGAACGCCGAAAGCTGATCCTCTACCTTTAATATTTTCGACACCAGAGCTTTAAAGATTGACGATTAAGGATTTTGAAACTTTAAACTAACAACTTCCGAACGGTTAGAGCAATCGAATAAAGTTTAGACAAATCTTAGGCAAACCCAGAAAAGGAAAAAATTTTATTATTATATTATTCAAAATTTTTCTGCGTTATACGGGAATTATTTTGACCAAAACTGTATGCTTTCACCATTTGTAGCCCGTGACGTCACTAACGTAATTTTGAATTCCACAAATAGATCCTGTGCAAAATTAAATCAGTTCATTAAGGTACATAATTGCATTTAGATGGTGAAAACCTCGTAAACAAATTATATATTAATGAATATATTATGTATGACAAAAATATGAGTACATAATTAGCCCCAAGGTTGACACTGAGTCTATTATAGGAAGTATTGCCAGGCTAAAAGGAATTAATACTTTCAATTAGTAAAATTCTTGGTACTATTCAAATCTTTAAACATCATTTGATATTAGTTCTTTTTTTTACATTTATACGTTTCAAAAACACATAAATACGTATATTTTTTAAGGACTGCCAAGGAAAATTAATAAGATTATTAGAATATGTATTGTTCCTATGCCAAGTTTTATTTTTGACAAATTTAATTAGTGGGTACTTTTAGGTAGAGCTTTAATGGTCAATTTGGAAAGAATTCGTGTTATTATTAGTTGAACCAATGATATTAATAATAATAATGACGTTACCACAATTTCCATATGGCAAAATCTACGAATTAGTTATATATATTGACAATTAAAGTGGTTACGGAAACTCACTATGATAAAAGTGCTTCTAAAATATGTTAATATCTCGTCCACTCTTTTCCTTTTAAAACATAAATTAAATACCGCATCATCCGAATAATTCCACAACCACTTCCACAATTTTGATTGTAGAAATATTTGTTAGTATCTACGTAGTTGTGATTGTTACGATTCTCGTAGAACTAAAAAAAAAACAAAAAAACAAAATGAAAAATGTAAATGAAATAATTGTCGATATTCGTAGATTCTATAAAGTTATCATTAAATAAAATGTACCAGCACGTTCAGAAGATCCAAATCCATCTGGTTTTGTTGATTTGTTCGTATTTCGATTAGAGAGATAATCGTATTCACCAAATTGAAGAAGGTGCAATTGTTTATCCTGTACAGTTTGTTAATAATTTTGGGTCTCTTTCTTTCGGAAAGTGAAAAACACACATTACACATCGAAGTTCTAAAAATGTCATCATATCTGATATATAACTAGAATTATAGGAAAATTTTCTAAGTACCCGGCGAGCATGTAATATCCATATTTTGTTCAGAAAATGCCCAAAGTACTCCTTAAGCTGATTGATTCCACTTTTATTAAAGAACACGATTTGAGCTTTCGAAGGTAAAAATAAAGCCCGTAGGAAGTTTTAAAATGAATTAAAAGAAA
The DNA here is from genome assembly GCA_902654985.2 of Oryctes borbonicus. Taxonomy (NCBI): domain Eukaryota; kingdom Metazoa; phylum Arthropoda; class Insecta; order Coleoptera; family Scarabaeidae; genus Oryctes; species Oryctes borbonicus. Next base: position 5,534,613 of record LR736882.1, read on the forward strand.
ATTGTGTGAATTGGACGGAATAAAGTTTATTAAAATGGTATAATACAATACAATATATACAAAATACACATATAAAAGTTATCAAAAAGAAAGAAAGTAGAAAAAATAATAACATATACATATAAATATAAGAGTATACCGGTCTAGATGTAAAACTGTAAATCACGTTGAATCACAAACAAAGAGAAACATACAGATATATTTGAAGATAGTATTGAAAATAATGAGGAAAACAACGAACCTTATTACGAATATTATTATAAACAATAAATTCCTTATTGGAGCGTTTCATAGTTTTCAAAAAAGCTGTATAAAAATATCGTATATATTTTTCTTTTCTTCTTTGAACGCGGTATTATATACACAAAACTATATCTTAACGAAATTTTTTAAAAATATAACAAGAACACAAATAATGACGGTAATAATACGAGATTCACGAAGATATAATCTCAGTTCCAGTACTTTAAAATACAGAGTTATTTAACTCCAGATTAACCTGCAAGGGTTCATATTTAAAACCGTTGTATAGCTTGAAAGATAAGTACATGGAGAATTGATCATCTTTTAAGTTTTCCAGAGCATTTGCTAAATCCCTAAACGTTGGCCTTTCATCCAGGTTCATCTGCCAACAGTTCAAAAGTATTTGGTATAGTGATTCGTCCATATAACTGGGACGATCTAATAGGAGACCTTTAGTTACTCTTTCGACTAATTCGGTGTTAGGTACTTTAGTATAAGGAGTAGCACCTAGAAATAGAGAAAATTTGTAGAGAAGATTCTTGTTTTAAAAGAGGAAGGTTACCTAAACTACAGATTTCCCATAGTAATACACCAAAAGACCATATATCGCTCTTGTAAGTGTGATTTTGACCTTTAAGTACTTCTTTTGCAGTCCACCTTGTGCAATTTGGACTTTTTCCATCTTTGTAAAAAGCTGTCAAGCCAAAACCTGTAATCTTAGGTATATTTCCACTTACTATAGCAATATGTCTAGCACAAATTTGCTTATGCAATACCTAAAACATTAGCTTAGCTAGCTCGATTTTTGAAGTGAGTTTAAAAGACTTTACACACCCTTCTAGAATGCAAGTGATTCAAACCATTAGCAATACCAATGCCAAAATTAATCGCCTGCAGCTCAGTCATTGAAGTGAACTTCTCCGTAGATGGAATTCTACTTCCAATAAGGAATTCTTTCAGTGTCAAGGAAGTATTTTCAAATACGATACTAACTGTGTCAATATTCTCGCAAGTACCGATAAATTCTAAAACGTTTTCGTGTTTTGCAGCTTTTATTACCAAATCCATATCTCTAAGCATGTTGTGCTTTTGATCACGCGTCAATCTTTTATCAGCGATGTTATATACAGAAACGGGTATTAACGCGTTATCTTTTTCTAAGATTCCTTTGTGTATATGCCCATAACGACCTTCTCCCAAGATAAGAGTATTATCCACATTTAAAGAGTTATGAGGGATCATCCAAACCTGTCCTCTTAAGTTCTTGTAATGATTTATAGGTTCGTCGTGTTCTTCTGATATATATCCGGTGTTTTCCTTAAAAACCAAAATGTTAATAGGCTTTCAAAGCTACGCAATTACTTACTATATCTATCATGGGACCCTGCATCGTTAATTCTTGAGCATCTTGAAGGCGGTGCCTAAATCTATTGTTAATTCGCTGCCTCAGTATGAGAAATAGTACCATCCCTGCTACTAATAATAGACTGACGATAGCTATACCGACTGATAGAGCTATCGTGAGTCCTGTTGGTTCAGCTTCACCACCAACATAGACAATCGTATTGTGGATATTGTCATTCTGCTCACTGTATAAAATTTTTTCTTGTCCGTTTTTTCGGCTAGTAACCCCTAATAATACAGAATATGAGTTTTTTGTATCCAATGGTGCGTTATAGTAATTTCCATAATTACGTCCATCACCAATAACAAATTCTGTGTTTTCTGTTACCCTCTACAAAGTCGTAGCAGCGAATTATTTACATATTTAAGATACTAATTACGAAGATAATTACGAAAAAGACATTTATTCTTAAGAATCTCTTAAAGTATTGGATTAGGAAAAGAGCTCTACATTTCTAAATGCCTTTTCCGTATTATCCTTCGTTTCTTCCTTTGTTAATATATACTTGGAAAAGAGAAGCATCATCTACATAATTAAGGTACCAAACAACCAAACAAACCTCATGCTGTATCTCAGCAGCGATATAATATGGAAGCCCATCAACGCGGGCTTCCTTAAAGCTTTTCAAGTTATCTGTATCAGTTTCTTGTGGGGAATTCCTATTGACGACAACTATTAGGTAAGTAGAAATTGGTCCATTATCATTTTCAACCGGATCAAAGTGGATTCTCATAGTACTGCCATTTCTGTTAAGTATTGAAGGTTGTATTGGCATATCACTGGGTTCTTCAAATGCAATAATGAATTAATTAAGATGGAGAAATGTCATAAACCTTGCATTACCTCCTATTTTGGTTTCAATGGTCTGATGTGCTGGCACTCCTTCATCTGTAGCAGAGACTCCGCGAATGCTAATGTTGTAGATTGTACCTGGTTGTAAGGAATTGAGTTCTGTATGCAAGGTTTCATTTGAAAATTCCCATGTTCTAGTGTCTAATATTTTACTTGTGTATGTAGACAATACTTCAGCTTGAATTTTATATTTGGTTAAGTCTTTGATGTAATCTGGTGGTGACCATTCAATGTGTAAGTTGACATCAGTTACATTTGTTATGGCTATGTTATTAGGGGGCCCCAAAACTTCAATCAAGAATTTCAATTTGAATATTAATTATTCTCATCTATGTTAGGGATTAAATTATACCTGATAACCCAGTGTAGTAAACATTCTTCATTTCATCAGTAAGGGTGCAGTTAGTTGTATCTTTGCAGTACTCTTCACATAACTCAGTACTTTTCTGTTCACCTAATAAATTTGTACAAGAACACTGATCAATCTCGCGAAGCAAAGCATATCTACAAAAAAAGGAGGTTATCTGAATAATGATGGATTTATCGCAGAAGTATTTGGACCCACCTGTAGAAAGACTTTAAACAAATTTCGGTACAATGATTGGGTGTGTTTTCGCCGTTTATTTTGCTTACTCGAACTGTCGGTAAAATTTGATAACAACCCATAAAATTAAATTGTTTCATACCATTTCCATTTTGAATCGCCAATAGAAGTAATAATAAAACTACCTTTGATGCCATATTGTCATTATTACTGCAAATTCTTTCGGAAAACAACGAGAAACATTACATTTATGAATCACTTCATGTTCTTAGCGAATAATCGTGAACAGGTGTTGCCAACACTGAAGAGTTAACGGAGATATTGGACATGGGAAGTGGAAAGGAATGTTAACAGGTATTACTGGTGTTCAACGAATTCTAACGCTTTATAGAAACCCTTAGAATTCGTTGAACACCAGTAATACCTTCACTATAGAGTGAAGACCCAAACAAGTTACATAACTACAACTAAAAAACAAAAATTACGGAGGTAAATAATAACCCTTTACATTTATATAAAAAATATACTATCCAATAAAAGTTATTGAAATCGTCAAGAATATCAATGGCATTGAAATAAGCGCCTGAATTGCTTAATTTTACTGAACGCGTGTTTTACAAGTATTAACATTTTAAAAGTATTAATTATAAATGATAATTTAATTCGTTATGCTATTTTTTTGTTATTATATTCGCTAATTAAATCAAAAAAGCTAGATTCTAAATAAACTTTTATATAAGATGACCAACTTTAAAATTAAAATCTTTCATATTACGCCAAGTACCTTGTTGACATTAAAAACGATTACATTAATACTAATAAATTGAATCCGCAATAAAATTTCAATTGACAAATAACTTATAAGAATTAAAATCTTTTAATAATTAGTTATCTCTGAAACTTAAACAATACCGCGTTTAATTTGAATCTTATCTAGGTTAGGCAATTCAGTTTAATTAATTATCGTAATTGCTGCGATAACCATGTTTTTCTTGAACATTGACTGACAAATAGTTTACAACACGAGATACAAGTTATGGTAAGAATGCCTAAGTTATGTGCAAATATATCGTTTATGTTCTCGGAAAGGCCGTTTTTGGAAAGATATGAATTAGCGAAAAATGTGGGATTTAAAGCTGTTGAATCCGGCTTCCCATATGGATTGAATCCAGATGATGTAGTTGCTGCAAAAAAAGCAGCTGGCATTGATCAGGTTCTTCTTAATGTTTACACAGGTAACAATTAATGACATACTAAATATAGAAAAACACTTTTTTCCGATCTAGGTGACGTTAATAAAGGAGAATTGGGATTTGCTGCACTTCCTGGACAAGAAAAACAATTCAAAGAAAGTATAAATCAAACTATAAATCTTGGAAAAAGATTAAATGTGAAGAAGTAAGTATTAGTGTTGGTGAGCGTTTTTACATGTTTATTTTTTACATAAACTTGAACTTAAAACACATCATATTTACCATTTAACACTGAAAATTGTAGAATACATATAATGGCCGGTAAAGTAGAACAATCAACTTTGGAAAATGATACAGTGTACGTGAATAATTTAAAATACGCTTCCCAAATTTTAGAGAAAGAAAACATTCTAGGTTTAATTGAGCCAATTAACTCATATTCAGTACCAAATTATTACATGAATTCCTATCAAAAAGGTAAGAATCTAATATTGATTGGGATCTTCTAATTTTTCTTTTGAAAATATATTTCAGCAATGAAGGTGATATCGGCGGTTTCTAGTCCAAATCTTAAATTGATGCTGGACGTTTTTCATTTGCAAATGATTAGGGGAAACGTGACGAATGCTATAAAAGACTTTGAAAACCAAATTGGTCATGTACAAATAGCCCAAGCACCAAATAGACATGAACCTGGACATAGTGGGGAGTTGAATTATCAATATGTGCTTAAGACTTTGGAGGAGCATGGGTATGAAGACTGGATTGGGTTGGAATATAAACCGGCAGGTTCAACTGTTGATGGATTACAATGGGTGAAGAATTTTGGATACTCTTTGTGATTTGTGATGGAATGTTATATGTATATTATATGTTACGTATACGTATTTTTGTAAATTTGCTAAAAGAAATGTAATAAAGTATTTCAAGCATATGGTTAGAGTGAGGAATTCACATCCAGGGTTTGAATACTCATTGATCATAAAATTGGAACAAAACAACACGTATACTTTTTTTGTATCTGTTAAAGAAAATTCAAAGAACCTCAAAATGAATTCCCCATGATTTGAATAAATCAATCTTTGACGACGGATTTTTTTATACTCCTAGATTCTTTGAGCTTCCTTTCACATATGACTTTATTGATTGGCACAAAACATGTTCATTACATTTATTTAAATACGAACAATACATATCTATTAAAAATCACAAGGGAAAACAAGTTAATAAGAAGATATTCAATGTAATAATATATCTCTGTAACAATTCTTTAAATTAACTTCTTTTAAAAAATGAGGTTCATCATAAAATAATATAAAAATATATGTATTTATATAGAGTATATAATTTACTGGACTATGTTGGTCTGAAAATAATTCATTAAAGCGACTGGCATACACGGTTTCTATTTCTTTTTGTAAAATGTGTATAAATTAAGATTCCTTAATATACGAAGTCTCTGGTTATTTTTGGAGATAACATGGCACCTGGTTCATATTGCGTATTGCTTCGCTGCAACTTCTTTTTGGCTGGGTGCTACAATTAAATTAAACCTTTATATTATCAATCTGCTTGTATTAATTGTTATGTGATGTACTTTACCCACCGTCAAGATGCAAAGAAATTAATATAATGTAAATGAAATAGAAATGATTTGTTAATAAATATGTACGTATGTAGTTAATACATCAATATTTTTGGTTAAAATGCACATATTGAGTAAATAAGCAGGACCGAATTGAAACATTGAGATTCATAAAGGAGATATATATTTTTTAGTTTCGTTCTAAGAGACGCATCCGCTGTTAAGGGACAAATGATAGATAGGACCAAAAAATTGCGAGCATCATTTTTGGAAACAAAATCCTCCCTGAGTGCTAACATGGTAATAGGCTGTTTGCTTATCTTATAATTCGGTCCTGCTACAATAAGCGATATTAAAACACACTTAGAATTTCTGAATATTCAACATTTACAATATATATGATTTGAGGAGCCTTTAACATTCTTATATACTTTTTATAATCAGAAAATACATCTAATAGACTTGTTTAAATACTATAACAACAAGATTTTTCCATAAATATATATCATATAAGTATACCTATAATATAAATGTTGCCAATGGAGATGGTTTTTGGTACCCGAATTCTTGGCTGTCAATTCCTTTGCAAGACCATTTGACAAACCAAGATAAGAAAAACAAGTTTAAATTTTCGTAAATTAACCAGCATAGATATGCGGACTTCCCTAAAAAGGAGACCGTTTTTGGAGCCGGACCCTTACTAGGCTCCTAACTGGAAAGAAGTAAATTTACGAAAATATACTTATTTTCAATTCTTTTCTTGAAGACTTGAAAAGCAAAATCGGTCTGACATCGCAATTCCAGAACTGTTTGCTAATCAAATTGAAGAAAAAAAATAGCATCTACGTCACAGCATTGCTAGAATTAGACATTCCACTTTTTACGACCCTTATAAAGTTTTAGCTGTAAACTTATTATTGATGACATACAATGACTCTTTACTGATGAAAATACCAGCCCAGTTTTATGCAATTTCATCAGCTTTCTGGTGTATTCCTTGCGACCTATAATTTTATATAAAAAACAATTAAGACCAATAAAAAGCCCTGTCCATGTTGCTTCCATAGTTACTTCAATATTTCGGCGAAAACCTCGCCCAAAATTGACTGGAAACGCCATGAACTTATTTGGCCCATTATGGAAACAAATAAATTAACATCCTAAAACCTCACAAGGCCGATTCACCTTACTTGCTGCGTAAAAAGAAGGTTCAACTTTAAACTTCGATGGAAGCCATGTAAAACGGTCTTTTTCAAGTTATATGATCTCCACGATTTCTTCCCTTTTCCCGTTAAGATTTGTTGCGAAGACAGGAAATTATTTGGAAAGAGTCTACTCCACATATTCCTGATTACAGCGGCATCAGCATAGTGGAATACGAATTAGTCGAACCACGAGTATCTAATACACTTGAACAATGCTGTAGACGTATTTGTAAAGTAAAAACATAAGAAGATCTCGAATTATTATCAAGGTTTTTACAGAAAGAATTACAAGATCGGTGCAAAAAATACTCCAACATTTTCCATGTCTTTAACTTAAAAATAAACTTGTTTATAAACATTTTTTTGGGAGCCCACTTAATTATTGTTGTAAATTATATTTTTCAATAATTCGACGATCTTCTTTATTTCATTGTAAGGAAGGTATCAATGATTTCCATTTGCAACCCAGTTACGTATATACTACTATTTAAACCCTGTATATATATTGTAAACACACATATAGAATCTATATTAGTTTAGAATCTTCGGAATTAGTAGCAATGAGGCGTTATGCATATTTCAACAGTATAGTCAAAAACTAGTCCCTGTTTTATAGCAAGTTTCGGCAGTATTTACGCGACCCGAATGAATATTTTTATACGTCAGAAACTGCTGGAAAGACAATCCAGGAGAGCAAGAATATATTCATATATCTTTACGATCATTCATGAAAAGACAGACCCCATACTGTTAAAGAAGTGTCTCTTTTATGGTTATTCCTCATAGTGTCTCACAAAAGGCAGACTATTACATTTTTTTAATTCTAGCTCCCGATACCTATTACCATCACTTGGAGCAATATGTTCTGGTGGTTTCAACGATATCGAAGTATTAATACGAATATATTATATTGGGGATTGAGATGAAATAATAATAATAATAATGGGCTCATTCTGTCGCTCACGCACGTGTTGTTACCTGGTTGAAAGAGAAGTTCTTTTCGGGTTGTGCCCACCGCCCCAGGGCTGCCCTCTCTATTTATTCGAGCTTTTCTTAATTCAAAGAAATATTCGGTATTAGAAAAATTTAAATTTGTCGATATGAGAAATAATAACTACTGTAAATATAATCAATTAGGATAAGAGTTTAGCCAACCCTCCTCTTTTCTTCCACATAAATTTATATGCAGCACAGAGTTTCTCGTAATACACTACTGATTCTTCCTGATGTACTCTGAATAGACTAGGTTATCTCGAATTAGCAACCACAGAAGATTTTGGAATTTGTGTATATCGTTGGAAAATTCGGTAATTCTTAAAAGATGCTTAGGTAATAGTGGAAATTTGAAGCAGTAGCCTATTTTCAAGAAACTCCGTAATTTCTACTTCTATCTACTTCACATCAAGATTTATTTCAATATGATTAAATATTGTTAGAATATTATGGATTATTTAATTATTTGGCTATAGATAAGACATCAAGAATATTAATATATTGAGTAACTAATGGCGTACCTTTCACAACAATATCCCTCAAACCTTAAAAATGGAAATCCTTCGCAAAAAATTACCGTCACTCAAACGCCATGATAAAAATACGATTAATGAGAATTAATTCTAGTGAAACCAAGTGAGTTGACTGCTGTGTGGTCTATCACAAGGTTCTAAAGCGTATATATCTTTTTCCTTATTTATTACTTATGCCCCATAGAGCCTTAAACCTATTAACCACGCAGAACATATGGCATTGAATAAATTAAAATTAACTAGTCATGTTTATTACTTTCTTTTTAAGAAGAACCAATAATTCAAAATTATTCTGTAGCTATACAATTGAAGTATGCATAACAAGCAATAAGCAGCAACTTAAAACCATTCTGGGGGAAAACTTACAGTTTGGGGAATTGATTTTGAAGCAAATGTGAAGATTTGTACTGGAATTATAATAATATTAAAATGAACATCGTCTTTGGTTAAAAAAATATGTAACCTTCTGGTATATGGCGTCTAATATCAGTCTTTTGTAATAGTGTATTTAGAATATGATTCTAAGGGTACACCTAGCAGGTAGAAAACCTTCAAAGCACCCTTTTGTGATGATATTACACATATTTGTTACCCCTGAGAAGCAAAGCACCATGGGCAAACGTAAACCTGACGTACGTGTTTCTGTTCTTTGATTCCTAGCTTTTTACGGGTTTGGGCCTTTCTTTGGGCTTCCCTAGCTTGAACGACCAGCTCGTTTGGTATCATCCACAACTTTTCGCCTGTCTTCAAGATAACCTCCATGATACTGCAACAGGTTGCTGCAGTATGGAGTTGCTGGAGCAGTTGTTCTTTTGAGAGCTTATCAGGAACCCTACTCAACCTACTTTTAGAGGGAAAAAATAAATTTGAGTTCTCACCTGCTAAGGTAAGAAGGTTTAAATACGAACCCCGGAGAAAGAATTCTTGGTAGAAAGAAAGATGGAGCAACAATCATAGCGATATTCTGCAAATTCATCCTATTATATTGTTCGTTGGCAACGATTTGAAGAAAGAATTCTATCAAATAACGAAAAGTATTCCTGTGTTCTATTGGTAATAATAAAACTAGCAAATTCAATGCACGTATTTGGTCTTCCATTGATGTTATCACTAAAAAGAGACACGCATTTAAGCAACTCAGAAGTTTATGTTGATAACTTTTTGCGAGAATATGCTTACAGCTCGTCTTGTAGAACATATCAAATAATTCCATAGTTAGTATCGAGTCAGGTAGATCACGTAATAACTTTTTAAATACACCAACAAGACAATGGGCAGATGCTTCGGATAGGACATGATCAACGTGGGATCGATTTGAGTAGAAATGGTCCTCGATATCTTTGCAGAGCATCTCTAATTTCTGTTTCTGCCCTGCAATTCGCATTAATCCATCTTCCCGAAGACATCTGCTTGTGAGTTGATTGATAACTGATTGGTAAACCTGGGGAACCATGGTATTTTCGGAAGGGTTTGGCATATCGCGCATGACTAATGTGGAAAGGTTGACATTGAATACGTTGCCTCCTAAAATAAATTTGACACCATAAGTTTTTTCGAGCTGTACAAGTAAGAATTTTACTTTTGCTTTTGTTTGTTTTCCTTTTCAAGGTGAATATCTTGTAATGATCAAATATTGATGTGACTTCTACCCATAATAACGGTTTTAAATGTTGATATTCGCAATCATTAATGCTATCAATACAAACTACGTCATCACAGATATCAATATTCTAAAAATAACCATCTATTAGAATTAAATTGGCTTATAAGACTACGCTGCAACAATACCCAATTTTGCTCATCTTGCTTTGCTTTAATAATCTCATCAAAGCTTAATGCTTCTGCATGGGGAAGTGCATTTGGAGGACTGCTAGATGCTATAAGATTGGGAGAACTGCTTCTGGAAAAATCAACAACGTTATGTCCTAAAATAAATGGATTAAATTCTAGACGGAGGTACTAACAAATAACCTTCACTGTCGTTATGAATCTGCTTGAGGAGGATATCAGGAGTTGGGTCACTACCACTTCGCTCTCTTCTGGCCTTAACGATTCGATTTTCTTCTAGGGGATAGTAACCTTTAAGTACGACGTTATTTGAATCTAAATGGGCGACATTGTCACGGGCTTGTCTTTGGAAAACTTTGTTTTGCAGGGGTTCACTAGATGTCCATTTTAATTTCCCTTTTCCTGCCTGAGCAGCGTCTAACGATCTGGAATGACGGGAAGGCAAATGGTTACATTTTTGTAATTTATTATGTGGGGATTGGCCTAGTATTGGTTGGTACATTTGCAAATCTTGGGCCTTGGCTATAAAATGCATGCAAATTCTTCATGAAAATCGATTGTTAACGAAGTCTTTCAAGAACAAGCACCTTAAAATAATAAGCAACATCAAACATTATTTGGTGTGAAACCAGCATAATGCACCTTCTGTCTCAGTTATCATCAGAAACCAAAATATTGTAAAAATTTGTATATGTGCATAATGAACAAACAATTTGTGCAGTTTTGCAAAAGGAGAAGACAATAGACACATTTCCAAAGATTTAGAAATTAAACATGTAGTTGAAGTTATAGCAAATACCCATTTGCCTAGTGGTTGTTAAGCACTCGGAAGAATTTCCTGAAATTAATCAAGTACTGGATATCAACGTTCCAATTTTGTATGCTAATTCTTGTCGAAAGAACTTTTTCATTATATAGGTTTGTCCATTGGGAATTAAGAAATAGATTAGGTAATAAAAAATCATCTAAATTAGTGTTCCTTTTTAAACATAGTTATAACATCTTGCGAAAAAAAAAACACATCTGTTTGAAAACAATAATAAACCTTGTTTAGACAAGCATATTATATATAAAAAATCGAAGTTGTAAGGATAAAATACAAAACACAGACATTGTATAGGTACGCTTTTGTTAAATTTTAGTTTTGTTTCGTAAAACAATTAATTATATGAATATACCGTACAAAAAAATACAAATTATATATTACAGAAAAAACATGAAAATCACTTTGATTCCAATCATGATTCAAATTCTGATTTTATTCAAATGATTTAAATCATCTCAACCCAGATGCAAATATTTCTATTGCTCCAAATTCTTTGCATCCTAGAAACTTTTCAACCTATCCTCGTATATGTGAAGATAATAGTTTAACTTGAAAATCTGGATATAATCCATATAATTCATTATCTTATATAATCTTAATCATTATTACTTTATTAGATTATTGTTGCTATTTTCGTTTATCTCAACGTTACGTTTGTCATATATTTCCAGGAATTTTTTATTGACATTTATTGGTCTTCTCAATAAAAAAATCCGTAGATTTTCCAACCTTGTGCTTTTGGTTTCATATAATACCGGTTGGAAATTTTTTTCAATGTCATCAATTCCATTTTATTAATAAAATAAATATACTTACAAATGGGGTAATTGCTGGTCTTCATCAGATGTTAGTTCTTCATTCAAAGCTCCAACGGAATCTAGTGAGTCTGGTGTTGCACTTCTTGATCGAGATCCGGTACTTGATGTCTTAAATATGTAAAGTTTACATATACGCAACGAAAAAAAAAAAAAGATTTGAATTTGGTTAACTAAAACCCTATACCCGAATCCATTATCTGAGAACCCTTTTTTACTTTAAAAAATTACCTCTACATTCCAAGCAATATCCCTAATATCTTGTCTTTGTTTTCGTCTGGGTTTCCTATTGCCTAGAGTTTTATTTAACGTGCGAACCCTCGATCTAACAGTTTGAGCTTGTTTTTCAGTTAAATATTTTTCCCTAACCGAGTCATTTACAACCGCTTCCGGTATCTCTTTGCCTTCTTGGAATATTTTCGATAAATCGGAAAGCCCAGCTTTAAGGAGGAAGTCTCTAGCTTGTTCCACTTCTGCAGATAAAACAATTGCTTTCACTTTCAGGAAAGATAAGAGGGTAAGTAATGTTTTTTGAACTCTAAGATATTCAGTGTTTTTAGCATTGAAAAAAATAACATTTTAATGTAATTTTACCATATAATAAATAAGAATATTCATTACTTATATAATCAATTCACAACTTTACATGCGCAACTTAACTGTTATATCATAGAAGGTAAAGGCCAGTTACTAATTATAATATTTATTTAATGTATTTGTATAATAATACTGTTATTTTATTTATAACTAGACATTGCTCCTAATTTGAGATGTAAGTCATAGAAATATTATTGTATGTTTATAGAAAGCATATATTATAAATTATGACTTCTTACCAGTCGGTAACAATTTATTTACGAATGGATATTAACAATTTAATAACCCACAAAAATGTTTCTTGCATAGCCTAAAAAAATCTATCTACGATTCTAATCAACGATTTCGTCCAAATAACTTTTATGTAAAACATTTTTTCCTCCGGCTATAAAATAGAATTTGAACACGCTGTATATTACTCTACCTATGAAAAAGCTTTTCCTACTCCCATGATTTTTATATTTTCTTAATTACTCAAGAAATAATAACGTAATCTCAACTTTAAAATCTCATATTCCTCATTTTTATTTTCAATGTTTTGACATTGAATTGTGGAAATTTTCAAATTTTTCTTAATTCATTAAAACGTTAATATGCTTATATTTCGGTAATTTTCTGTCAAATTTGTTTTTTTGAAAAACAAATGATCTTGCAATGAAATATTGTTTGCTTAAAATAAATTGCCTTCAAAAGTTGTAATTCCGAGCAAAACAAAAAAATGATAATCACAATTTTCTTTCCAAAACTGTTACGAACACTAGAAAATATTTTAGAACACATTGTAAAAAATCATTTTTACAATATTTCTTCGGATCTAACAACACGTTGACTATAAACATGTTGTTAGCACATTGCAAGAAAAAATTGAGAAGTTATAGCAGTATTGATAGTGGTGAAACGATTATTTCAGCAGAAAAACGCAGACTCAATAGAAATTCAGGGTTCCATCTTAGGACCGCAGTTGTTTTTTTGTATACAGAGTTAGTTGCAACTTCGTAGGGAAAAGTTAAATAGAGTGGCATTGAAATAAACAAATTTGCCTAAATTTTATCTATTTGGCAAAGTAGTTCCAATATTTTATATATAACTTATTTTATCTTATAGGTTATGCAATATAAAAATATCTATAAGAGCTTGTGATTAACTCTGTAAGTCACCAGTGCAATTAATAAATGAAAAAAATATTTTTTTTAGGACAATACTTAATTATTTCAATTTCTTGAAATTGTATAAGAACTTAAAATATATCTCTTACTTTGTAACAACTCTTACGTGACTATAGTTTTTCTATAAATATAAATCTCTTACTTCTACGGACATTTTCTTTTCGAGGCGCAAATGGATTTCTAATGGAAAATGAATTAGGATAGCAGCCAAACATTTAGCAGAAGATTTGCACACCAGGAAGAACAACACAATGGAAAAACAAAAACATACAATGCCGAGAAACCTTTTACAAATTGTAATATATCAACTCAAGAAATGTTCCGATGTCTATTGCAACCTTTCGATTGTAGATACGCGGATTCTTCGCAAATTCTTCACCTTATTAGTATGCAGATAGCAAATATTTTTGACAGGTGCGTCAGCTGGACTTAAAACAATGAACAGTTGAATTCCATTCAAAATAATTTCGATATCAGGAAATTCAAACATATTATTGTCTTGTATTATACATATGTAAGAAATGTTTAATTTATGCTCAAAGTAGATTAATCAATTTTAATTTAAAATTTATTAAATGCATGTGGCTTTATTGTAATATATTTACTAATATCTCTGCAAACACTTTTCGTTGAGATAATAACGATAAGCGTGAATGGAATTAAATCAGTTCAGCTGAACATTCTATTATACTATCTCGATTGAACTATGTTTCAACACATTGGAAATCTATAGGATTAATATTAAATATTTACCATCTAACACAGGATGTTCCTCTTCGATCTCCTGTTCCGGATGACAGTCTGTTGCTTCGTTAAAGAAAAGTTGCAGATATTCAGTTGAAGGTGGTAACTCATCTAAATTAGGTTCCATAGCTTCAAAAACAAAATGTCAACGCTAGGAAGCAAATATACTCTGGTGTACCTGTATATACGAAAAATCATATATATATAATGACACGAACAATAATTACTTAACAGCGCTTGTGTATGCTTGTAACATTTTAATATCATCTAATTCCCATAATATATAAATAATTACGTTAATTATTCTTGCACCAGCTATACTATTCAAGGATATAAGCATTATTCTCGTAATCTACCGCGCATTTTTGAAACTAAAGCAATTAATGTCGTGTATAATGTGAATACGTTACATTCAAACGAAATTCTTACGAGGTTACAGTTGCACACAAATAAAGTGGGTTTGTACCGATTCCTTTGTATCATAAACTCCGCTTTTTAAAATCAGGCCCTAAATTGCTTAATTTTTCTTATTGTAAAACGCCATTAACATGGTAAAAGAACAATGGCAACTATTATGACCATTTCGTAATAAACCCCTTAAAGTGCAATAAAATAGAGCTAAATATCGCGTCCATTACTACTATTTATCGAAATTGTGCGTTGCTTGAACAGCTTGTAGCGTCTTCTGCGCTGAAAATTGCATGTTTTTCACGCAATAAAAATAAACAAGTGTAGCTTGAGGAGCAATTATGCAAAATCAGACATGTCCGCACAAAGTAGTTTTGAGAAAAACGCGATAAACTATTTATTCTAAGGGCACCGCAATTACGACTGGGCAACTATATGACAAGTAGTAAGGATAGAACTGACTTCGAACAATTTTGAGATAGAACACTACGAAACCGTACCAAACCAAATTTTGACCAAAAGTGGTACGCTCTCCAATTGCGTATGTGGATTGATTCTGAGCAAACCTGACATACTACCACACTAGTATTACTCCTACTTAAACTAGCGATGGGCAAACACCCAGGAATCCCCGCATTCGCATTATTTAATATGTTATAGTTATTATTATTTCAGACATATGATGTACTGATAATTTGAAAATATTAAATTCATTATGGGGCTCAAACACCATTCATTCATGTTTTGTCTAAATTATTTTTTAGCAGCTCTTTAAATAAAAAGGTTGAAGCAACTTTATGAATGCGAGAGTTTTATTTGTCAATATCGTAGTAGTAGAGTGGCTTCGATAATTACGATTTTTAGAGGAATACTGACGAGTTCATAAAACTTCATTGCTTTACTATTAAAATCAGTAACTGTGATAATAGCAATCCAATCTTATTGATTCTGGAACATCCTGTATATCTAGAAGTAGTTTACTATCATTCACACTAATCTTTGTAATGTATTTTTTTAAGGATTAAAGAAATAATATGATGTCTTTGTAATAATTGTTTGCAAATAATTTTATAAAATTACCTCAGTTCCGCTGCTAACACGCAAAATAGAGTCTCAGTCTTTGTTTTACTTTACTTCAATTATTTTAAAAGTGCTTGAAGCCCTAAATACATTTTTTAAAATTAAAAACAGAAAAATAAGCGTGCTGTTTATCAAAAGCTCACCAATCGTAATTAATTAATTGCAGCGAAGTTCGATAAACTGAAGGAATGATGACAACAAGATGTAAAAACAACGAAAAATAATAACGAGATCGAAGAACACAAATATGTAACGCGCAGGATTTAATAACAATGTTTAAGAAGAATACTTTTGGCCTTTAAAATTGAGATGACAAATGTCCTATGAGACAATTTGATCTTTTTTGCTAGACAACTTTAGGATCTTGCTGTAGAAATTAAATCAGCAAGAAAATTGTACAATAACGAAGTAGTTTAATTTAAAGGCAGAGGAAGGAACAATACAAGACTTCAAAAAATTAATTTATTTACCAGGAATTCCGCAGAGATATCACGGCTAGAAGAATATGAATTCTATAAAACGTCAAAAAGAAAATTAAATTATGTCAAGTTTTCGTGGAAAAGAAAAATAAGGCTTCCTCATAAAGAATTGAAAATAGATACCGTAAAAATTGTCCTTTCAAACAAATAAATTGAAAAAGAAATGGTAAACAAGTTATTTACGATATTGGCTTCAAGAATTGAATTCCTTTGTATTGAAATTTCATATAAATTGGAAGAAGGAAAATGAAGATGTAAGAATATGACTACCTTGAACTGTATGGTATTTTCCTGTCATTTTCAATTAGTCTCAGGTTACACAATACGCTTCCTTTGAAATGTTTGATATCAATTTCAGATTCATATTAGGAAACAATGTATATATACACGTATTCAGCAATACAGAGGTGAATGTGAGTGTAGCTGAAACCTGATAACTTCTTTTACCTTTGTAAATATTTGTCAGTTAGACAACGAAAAAAGGGTTTTTTCTCTCAATAAACGGTGAAGCGTAGAAATCTGAGATTGGATTGGCAAGAAAAAAAATACTATTGTTCACCTTATATCGGCTCCTTCAATAAACTTCCTTTCAAGTTCCGTAATGACTTCTCAAGATACCAGATAGGCTTTCAAAGTTTTAATTACTTCTTCGCTATTGAGGAAATGAACAAAAAAGAATAATTTGAAGAAATGTAAGCATGTAAGAGGGACGAATCGGAAATTAAAAAAGTACGAAACTTTATCCTTTTAATTAAAAGCTTTATTCTCCCAAGTTCACGAAAGAAAGAGATCAATTTTATCTATAAGGAGGAGAAGCTTACCACCTTCTCCTACCACCCCTAACCTCTTCTCTAGGTTAGAAAATGGATTTTGATTACTTTAAAAAAACAATAACATAATTTTAAGGGAAACGCAATATAGGACTTCAAAAAATTATAAAATTATTAAAAATTATACCAAGGTATTCTTTCAGTCTCTAGAGTTTCATCGAGATCTAAATTTTCGGGTAGGGTGATAACAAATATCGGGAAGTAATTTGTTATTTAGGAAATGGGAAACAATAACTTTGTTTTGTTAAATTTTACTCTAGTTAAATAATAATGCAATGATTAAAAAACAAATAGAAGGTTTTTATTTTTCTTGTAAATAATTTACGAAGTCATATCTACTACACGGATCAGCCTGTATATGACGGTAATAACAAATATTTTTTTTCCAACCCAATATTTTGAATTATTATGGAATTTATTTCAACCTTTAGATGCTCACTGTTTTTAATATTTTTTTAAATAATTGTTTTTAATTAACAGAAAGCTTTTCTGAGGAGCATTTATTTTTTCAAATATAAATGATCAAAATTAAGATATTATTTTTCCAAAAATATAAAGGTGATAAAATTTAAGATAACAAAATTGCTTTCGGGAAGTACTTGAAGAATCTTTTGTTCAATATTTTTTTTAGTTCATTATTTGGCCACCTCGTACAGAAAAAAATATTTTCTAAAATTTGTACCCATCTAATCAGACAACAAATCTAAATTTGAAATACTTTTACTTGTATGTGAATGTAGAAATTAAAGGAAGAAAAAAAAGCAGTGCAAGAGCACTTCATAAAAATTATGCCCATAGCATGAGATTTTTGGGTCAACTGAGAAAGTTAAATTTCATCATATATGCATGGAAAAAATACTTAGACATGAAACACATAGATAGGATTTATAATATAATATTTAAATGCATTAGTTTACAATTATTCCGTCATCGGAATCATCGCAAAAATTAAGATTGGTCGGCATTTTTAAAGACGGATACGTCTACAAATACTTACCTGTAGCGAAATACACATAAAATAGTTCCCGTACTGGTATTGTTACAACAGTTGGCCTTGAATTTAGTAATTTTTGTAGGTATAGAAACTGAATAGTTAATGAAAGTCGAGTAAGGCGAAAAAAAAAACCTAAATCGCATATGCTTTATCGGCGTTAGGAGATGTATAGGATAAGTAATCTGAATTTTTGAATTCTTCCTGAAAAATAAAACTTTCGCGATACAGTAATAATAGTACGCATATACCTGTAAACATGTTTGCAATATTTAAATAAATATTTCCTTTGCAAACAACGAAAACCTGACTACAATAACAACTACTTTAAATAACAACTTTGACGAACATAAAAAAAAATATATCGCGCAACAAATTAAGAACTCATGTGTACGATACAAATTTTCCAATTAGTTACTTGTAACTTCTATTTATATACATTTACATATATACCATATAAAACATTAAAATATTTAGAAAATGAAATTATTTTATACACTTATGGAAATAAATTTTATTATGTTACATTCTAAAATAAAATTTTAAACATAACAATGATAAGAATATATAATATACAATCATAAATAAAGCACATATTAAAAGTTACACGCATACTTATTTAAAAACAAATACACAGTGTAAAACAACTGTACAAACATACTGTCTACATGACGAGATATGAAACAGTATGACACCAATAAAAATAAAGTTGTTCTTGCTTACCTGAGCTGTAAATCACATATTTGGGAGTAAGGACAAACAAAACAAACAAAAAAAGAAATAAAAACAAACTTTCGTTGAAGTTGAAGATTACATGTTTGGAGGTAAACTAAGAAGAATTTCGAAAAAAAAAACAAAATTCTATTGCAGCTTCGCCTAATGTCACATGGATTAAAGGACCATCAAATTATATAAAGGAGGGACAGAGTTGCTACAAATTTAAACACAACATGATAAAATAATGATAAGAGCAAAAGGAAATTGTTTAGGATAGGGGTTAACAGGGATGGATTCTTAGAACGAACTGACTCTAATACGGCACGTGAACATAAAAGTAAACTGTCAAAGCTTACCCCACTCAAACTTTTTGGATATATAAAAATACAATGAATTTTGAGCAGTATCTATTGGCGGCAACCGTGTCTAATAAGTCACTAATCTATCGCAGAACACTGTATACTGGGTTGTTGCTCGAAATATAACGTTGCAGATATAAAACTTGTTTATGGAACAACTTGTAGATGGCGGTAAAAGCATGTTTTTAACTATGTTATTTGTAAAAAGTTAAACTCTAATAAGCGGTTATTCAAATTTGGATCGAGATAATCTTCAAAGAAGATTTTAGACGTGTTATTATAATTTCATGGAACACAAAACAAATCAATTTTGGGGATACTTTCTGGTCCTACTACTTTTTGCAATCACCATCTCCCAATAGCTGGGTTTGTCAATTGGGCCAAAAATTAAACTCAGAACAAAGTATTCAATCTTTCCTTGACAGAATGATAATAAATTCTTTCCTGGCAACTATATTGTACAACTTGGACCCTTCCTCAATTTAACTTGAACAAGTTTCTATTTCAGATAATTTATCATGGAATATGATCAAATATTCTTGTGGATATTTTAACAATTATAATAACGTTAAAGTAGAAAACTAATGCTAATGTCATGGCCTTTTTTTCGGATTCGCCAATTTCTAAGCGTAAAATATCCCGATATGATCTTAATTAGCAGAAACCAACTCAATAATCTAAGCGGGATGTCTTCCTCTTTAATTGTTTTTCGATTCCAAGATAATCCTTATAATTTTTCAAACAAATAATCTAAGCTTTGCTTCTTCTTACTTTGACAGGCACATTGTCTCGCCGGCAAATTTTTATCTTGATATCTTTACTAGTTTTCTTTTATTATAAAATTCTATTATTTACATAAAATTATTATTATCGCTATGTTAACAGCTCGGTTTCCTCCATTTCACTGTTTATTTTCATTCCTAGCGCTAACTTCTCCAAATTTATGATCTCCTAGTTTGATATCGCTTTTCTGTATTCTCGGGTTTTTAATTTGTTGGTCTTGGCAAATGGACATTATAAAAATGCTTAATGCATTAAAACATCGGAAATGGTTCAGTCTCCTTGTTCTCAATATTTAACCTTTTGCACGATTAAAGCCTCATGATATCGTCATAACTCTCTTTTAACGAGAAGGAACAAACCTCGCTTTTCTTGTCTTAAGAGCGTCAAACTAAATAGCATTTTTCACAAATGTCCCCCTCAATTTGTACAATTCGTCCACTCAGAAGATTCCAAAGAATAAGTGTATATTAAATAGCTAAAAAGTCTAGACAAATTCAATGAATATTTAGCACTATTTAAAATCTGAGAATCAGCTATGATTCACTTACAGCTGATTGTAAAAAAGAAAAAAGATTTTTGAACCTATCTGTTTGCTGTAACAATTTTGTTCCTAAGACCATGAATGAAGTCCCCATCAACATCGGTATTTGTAATTCACAAACTATACGGCTCCAAACCCGATAGGAAATTTACGTCTTTAAATTAGATTAAATTCTTAGGAACAGTATCGATTTTGAAAATATTTTTGTGTTTCGCACGTTAGGTTGTGAAATATTTTAAATATGCAATTCAATGAAATTTCTAACAATTTATAAGTACATAAGGTGATTTCTATATAAATATTATGATTACACAATATTTTGTCACCAAGTTATATTTTTTTTAATAAAATTGTTTACATCTTGTAAGCCTAAGATGCAATGAGTATATTTTAGAAGATTAGAATAAAATTTAATCAACCAAAGGTTTACTCTAAGAACGAATAATCCTATTTTATTAAAATTTTTAATAGTTAAATTCAACATAGAAAAAAATCGTTAATAGAAAAAAAACTGATAAATTTTATTCTAATTATTATTATTATTATTTTAATATTTAAATTAATACCAAATAAATATGTATCCAGATACATCAATGTCAAATTATTCAAGTCAGATGATATGATGTCAAATTATAATATTGTAGATAATTACTTTGTCATACATGTCGAGGTGTCTTATTATATCCCATATAATGAGCCATATTTACTATTGTCTTGTCGCACGTACAACGTATAAGTACAACGAAAGGAATTAAAATGGTAAAGATTTTTTCTGTTTATCTTTCTTATTATTAACAGTTATTTAAAAGTTCCTTAACTCCTTAACTCGGCGATAATTACAACGTTCTAACTGCTAATATTGCGTATTGAGAATATATAATTATATGTCAGCATTTTGAATGGGCAGCATTTTAAAGATTTTCGGAATATTGAATATTACCACGCTCAAATTTAAAGAATATACCTACGTATGTACGTAATCTTCTTTTGGTTTCTCCGCAAAATGAACAACTTTTGACAATGCCAAAATTTGTAGTAATACTTTTTAAGATACCAAAATAATTATATTAGAACTGAGGGAAGTCAATATATTTATATAAGAATGTTGTTTGCGAAAATATATTTTTCACGGAGAAAGGAAAGCCCAAAATATCTTACGCTTATTATTTTTCACAAAAGATCAGGTAAATAATAGCATTTCCAATCTATTACTCATTCTAGACAAAATAGACAAATAAAAATAATATTCCTAATTATTTACTTAGCGAACTTATTTTATTTAATTAGTGATGGGTACTACCGATGGTGCTATGGATAGTACTATTAATAGTGCTAACGATAACACTCACTATACTTTTGTAACGAAACGATTGTATGATGTTACACTGATTACCAAATTAGACTTAAACAAATTACAATTTCTTACATAGATTTTAACTTAATATAAATGTTGTTTATTTACTTGTAACTTGCCCTATTTGTTTTCTTTTTTTACGAGATGTAGTTTTAGGTAGTGTATCGTATAATGTGAAAATAAACTGAAAATTTTTCATTTAGATCAAAGTATATTTATCAGTAAAAATTTGATATTAAAAATTGAAAAAAATTGTGACGTAATATCCAGATTACAAGATGTGTATGCAAGTTGCAGGTACAATATACGTAATGCGCATTTCAAATAAACAATACGGGCAATAAATCCCATACATAATAATGTGACTATGGAATAAGCCAAAGCAATTTCCAAATAAAATAATTAAAATCTCTGACGTTTTCTTTGGGAGAACATTTATTATTATCGAAAACTATCGAAGACTATCTATTGTCTACTGATAGGAAAAAATAGCTGTAGCGCCTTACACTACATTTAATGTATTATTCTCTAAAAATATAGCAAGTATGCATGATTTGGCTGTTTTTAATCTCATAAATTGTTTTTAATTTTTCCTTCTAGTCATGGTTACATACCGTATTATGAATCTCTGTATTTTATTGTTTCATCCAGCTGTAATGATAGGATTACAAAGTTACTTTTATTTAAAGTTCTAATATAAACTTTAAATAAAATAAAATGAATAAGTAATCATTGCGGTGTTTTTTTTTTGCAGTTTGAACATTGAAAATGTTTCTGTGCTCATATATTCATCAAAGTTAGAGATTTTCTGCCGACGGAAAGGTATCGCTTGACGAAAAAGTGGAAGTGTAGATATGTCCAAACTCATCTGTACTCGTCGCAAAGTGTTTTAGAATTTAAGAACAATTTCAGAATTAATATTTAAAGAATAATTAGAATTGAAGTTTTGATTGATGCTTAAATTCTTTCAATTAAATGTTATAATCAAATGGCGTAGAATTGATGAAACTGGGAGAATCTTGGAAGAAATTCACCAAAAGAAAGGTATCGGAGGTATTGTTGACAGAGAACATAGAAATTATAAGGCCAAATTGAGTTGTGTAAACTGTAAGGATTAACAAGGTTCGATAATATAGATATTATTCTATGCACCTATCTGCCTCAATGAGCAAGATTTTGTAGAAACGGGATTAAGTGATTGTAATCGATTGGACAAGAACCGTAACATGAACATAAACTGAAACAATTGAATAAGAGGCGCATCGATTAAACAAAATATCAGATATAATTTACTGTTTTCCGTTTAAGTACATTACATTTCTCTATCTGCAATTGTTCACGATCCGGTTGCAAACGTTCTCCATAATGGTTTTGCTCCTTCGTTTCTTTTAATTCATTATAATTTTGTTGTATTAAACTTATTGCTATTCCATTTGTTTTGCACCATAATGGAATTTTTCTCATATCATATTTAACTTCAAACTTACCACAAGCAATTTTATATTATTATTCAAAATTGCCAAAAAAATATTTGCAAAGAAAAATGAAAACTCACTCCTCAACATATTAGAACGTATTTAAAAGCTGGTATAACGAGTGATAATTATCGATGTTCCTGTGGACACTGATTACTATGTGTCGTTGAGAAAACACAAAGGTTTATTGCAATCTTTATTTTATCAAATATTTATTACAGCTTATAACCGTAATTACCGATACCGGTTCTTAAGTATTGCAAATGTTATCTGGCTATTTTTATATTATTTCAAGAATATCGTTTTGCTGTATATACAAAAATGCCAATTTCTTGATTTTTGTTACGCCACGTTACAAAAGTTATAATTTACTTTAAAGTATTTGCCAACTGACGCATGCCATAGCAACTATAAGTAAACACCTGGTTGATGTTTACTGCTACATAGGGAAAAATAATTTATTAAGCACCATTAACAATGTTTGTATTTCTATTCATTCTAGTATTACTGTATTATTAAAATGAATCTGTTGTTTTAAAGAAAAGAATGTGATACAGGTATATAGTGACGTTATTCGTATACAGTATGTTTAAATTATATGACTACGTTTCTACAGCCGCTGTAGACGTTACATCAAAAAATATTTCAGATAAAATGTTTTGGGAGATCCTTCAATTATTTTGTGTTATGTAAGGAAAAAACATTGTTTGTTGGTAGTTTTAACACAGTTTTTTTTTAGTTGTTTGATAAAGCTATTTTTGTTTTTTCTCATTGTAACTAATAGAAAACAAAACTTTTTAATTAAAGCAAAGGCACTTTTATGCATAGAGTTTGTTGATTTATACGTTAGTGTATACTATTTATTGCGTTACAAGAATTATCCAAAGATGATTTTGACCGACGTATTAAATTTCGGGAATTGGATGGACCTGATTAACACCGCCATAAATTTACTGTTAATGGGTAAGAAAATCATCACTGGATGTTCCAGTACGTATGGGCGTATATTATCAATGCTTTCTTAATCAACTTATTGCAAATTAAAAACGTTAACACGTTAAAACTGACAAACAAAACCTTTTCTTGGTAGTATGCCATAATCATTATTCCATTACAATTTGAACACGCTGTATGTGTTTTAACGCATATTGAGGTTTATTGTGAATTGCACACGCATGTGCTAAATATACTAATTATGGGTAAAAAGGTTAAATATATTAGTTTTTTCCTTGAATGAGAAAAATACATATTGTTAAAAAAATGAAATAGGTAATTTATAACAACTGCATTTATAAATACTACAGATAATTAAAAATTACATGGCTATGAACATTTAAAGATGTGATATATGCGAAAAATTTGTTTATCGATATATTTAAGACCGATATTGCAGGGTACTTTACAACCACATGCAATAATCATAAAGTTAAGGAGAAAAATCGAAATGTAAATACGAACAGCTAATGTATGAAGGATTGTTTTCTTTGGGGGGTCATTACTATCTAGATTTATGCCGTGTAAGATACGTGGGTTGTCTGAGATTATTGATTACAATAGCATCACGTTCTATTGTCGAATTTGACGTTATATATGTGATAGCTAGATAAAACCTTTTCACAATACGCACGTAAAATTCTATTTAATTTCAATTCTTTCATTTGCCCATGAAATTAATACCTAGGCACCAATGATCTATTCCACCGTTGCAAGGTGGTCCAGATGCCTAGCCAGATAAGAGAATTAAAAAAATTGAATATATGCAAATTACTTGTTATCAAGTGTGTTATTAGAAATGTTATTAGTTGTTATTTAGTCTTATTTGATTAAAGTGATTCTTGATTAAAGCTTCAATAGATAAAGTGCCGCACAAAGTCCTTTTGCCGTCGGGTGCGAATAATACCTAATAAATAAAAAATAATAAAAAAAATATCACAAACAAACAAAAAGAATATGTCTTAAATGAAAACGAAAACATTTACCTAAAGGAACATTCTCATTTGATTAGAAAATAATAATGAATTCCTTAATACATAATATTTCTATAGCAAGGAAGCTGGTCTCGTTTTGATTGTTGCGAAATCTTTAATAATTTGAACGAGGGGAACCCTAAAAATTTCCAGAAAAAGTAAAAAACAGACATTTTATCGACTTCTCAAAATATTCGCCTGTTGTGGAAACATTTATTCCAATCTGAAATGGGTATCTCAGAAACATGCCTCTTAAATGTCTTCCGGTGTCAAAAAACCCCTAACCAAGCAATTTGTTTTTGACAAATAGAAAAGAAAGAAATCATGATGATCGTGGTGATAAGTCAGGTGAATACGGATAATAAGTCATTAATTTAATATTATTATGTTCAATGTACTGTTCGATGTACTGTATGAGAGCTGGCGTTGTCGTGGTGAAGTATGTCTGCTGTTTTTTCTGATATCATTGAAGACTTGAACCAAACAAATTGTTGTATACCAATGAGCGTTTACCGTTTTTCGATCATCCAGAGCAATCGTAGCAATAGACCCAGTTTTACGGAAAAAAAAGCATTCTTTTTTTTGAAGCGCTTCGTGAACGAACAACTTTTGTTGGTCTTGTTTCACTTTGCAACACCCAAATAATGGACAGAAGCACCGCGATTGAATTTTTGAAGCATTTTTTTGCACCAACTCACACGAGCCATTTTTTTAGCTTTGGTTAAATTGTGTGGAACCCACCGGCTGCAAAGTTTCTTCACCACTAAATACTCATGTAAAACCATTTCTATTTGACTTTTAGCAATGCCTAAGGATGCTTCTATCTCTCAATATGTCACATCTTGAACAACAGCAGTTGATGGACGATTTTTACGAAATTCGTCACTGACACTAGTATGTACACGCATAAATTATGCAAACCAGTCATAAACTATGGTTTTAGACGGTGCTTCATCACCAAAGGTAGAATGATGCATTGTTGTTATGTTAAACCACTTTTAAAATCGTAAAAAGCACCACACGAGAAATGTAAATTTTTTCATTAAATTGATTTCTTTCAAACGCTATATCGTTAATATTAAACTACGTAACCGATATTCTGCTTACAACGTTAACTTTAATTAATACATCATATCATATTAAGACCGACATTAAAAACTTAAATGATTTTATTCTGTTCCCAAACGATTTCGCGTTATTTCGCGAGTCCAGGTCGCGGTTGGCTTCAGAAGATTCATAGAGTGCACGATAAATATTCCAAAGAAAATATCTCAGAGGTTTAACGGCCTCAACATGACTTTTCCATCGAGTTGTAGAAAGGGGTTTCAAAGTAATATTGGTAACGTGACTTTTAAAAATATGCCATTTATCCGTTGAAGCGAAAAAAAAACGTATAGAGCTTGTATGTACAACAGAATAACACTTCATATGAAATTTTAGCTGCGTCATTAACAACTATGAGCAGCGGAAAGTACAAAGAAGTTCTAGAGTTAATATTCAAAATATGTTGTTGAGAACGGTTCTTTTCCTTTTACATCCGCTCTATCCTAGTGAGAAAGGCATATCCACTATGATGATTGAAATTAACAAAACTAACAATAAATGCCCAGTATGTAAACATTGAATGTATTAATTGAAAGTTTTGTATCATTTCCGTTTAGATGATATAAACAATTTTAAAACATTTAAATTATATTAGCTCCTGCACATTAACATTTTAATTTTTTTTTGCACCAATCTGTTGTACTAGTTTTGTACTGTTTTGTGCCAGAACTTTCACACATTTTGTACTGTTCTCCTATAGGAAATACACTTCATTGATGATGCCGAAATCGGCGTTCTAATAAAGTTTCGGCAAATTTCTGTTTGAATACGTTGGTTGGTTTAGTTTTATATCATTTTGCAATCAGCATTAAATGCTGTATTTGTACTGTTCTGTACCGACCATCAAACGTTTTGCACCAAAGTCATTTAGTAAATATAAGCCATTTAAATTGGAAGTAGAAGTCGTGTGTGTGAAGTAGTGCGTAATTTTCGATTTTTTGTATGTTAGTTGATATGTTTCTTTCTATCTTTGGTACAAAACAGTACAAAACTGGTACAAAACTTTGATGTAGAGGAAGTTAAGAAAATCCCTTC
>LR736882.1:5562234-5672888 GCA_902654985.2 Oryctes borbonicus
CAAAACTTTGATGTAGAGGAAGTTAAGAAAATCCCTTCTAGGAGGGTGGCATGTCCCTGGTCCCCTTATTGGAAATCGTTAATAATTTTTAAGCCGAGATGATACACAATTTTCTATCTTTGGTGCAAAACAGCACAAAAGTGGTACAGAACTTTGATATAGAGGAAGTTCAGAAAATCCCTTCTAAGGGGCTGGCATCCCTATTGGAAATCGTTAATAACTAATTCTAACTCATCGATCTGGATCAAAATTTGTGAAATATATTTTTCAATGTTATTTTTTACCAATAAAACGTCTCTAATACGTCACCCGGGTGCGATGGCCCTGATAACGCAGGGGATGTGATAAGTACTTTAGAAGTGAGTAACATATAAGTTATTCAGTTTAAAGAAGCAAATTATATCATGTATAGCGAAAACTGAGCAGCCTGTATAGATAAATATAAGGAAGGAAACATAGGAAGTAGACAAATCCATTATCTAATGGTTTACTTTCGTGTTTCCTGTACTACGTAAAAGAATCAGTTTTTGGGTATGTTATGTATGCCATGGGTGTAGCCAGAGGAGGGCAGGGAGGAGCCATGGCCTCCCCTAAATCTCTGAAATAATTTCACTTTCGCTTCTTATTGCCGGTCATACAAAAAGAAGTCTCTAAAATGTCAACTCTAATTGCCCCCTCACTTGACGAAATTCTGGTTACGCCCATGATATATGTACTTGGTTTTTCTCTCATACAACTTACTAATATGAAAGGTTTACCATACAAGGGTATAAGGTAATAAATTTATTTTCGTCTCAGATTAATTAAGTATTTTTCAGATGATTTACGCATATTTTGTTACAGTGAGCAACATCAAGACCCTTTAATGTTTATGCGCGTTATTTATATCAAAAACAAGTTCCTTAATTCGAAAAGGGAAAGCTGTAGTGTAACAAGCAAAAAATGCAAAAAAAAAAAATCTGGTTGACCCATTTAGGTTTTATAAGATACTTGCTCAAGTAAAATCAAATTCACACCACCTCTTTTTTTTAGATTGACAACGTAGGAGACGATTATAGATTCATAAACGCCATGTGCTAATATGGCTATTATCATTTTGATTAGAAAATCTTAAAATATACCTTTATTAACAGTTGATGTATCTAGTGCAAAGAAATAAGGTGTTACGTCGCATTATATCTACATCATATTTCCATTTACCTTGCTTATTTTAACGTAATTACTTTCTTTTAATTAAAGTTTGTGTATATGTAGATCCTTATCTACTTTATCGTATCTTTCACATATATGAAATTGGTAACATTTCATTAATCATTGTAACATGATATTGTCATCCTTTTAGGAGCAAGAACACGAGTATTTCCTATATAGAAATACGTGTTTTTTTTACCTTAATAGGTGTTAAGTGCTGCCGAAAAGTATTTCCAATTGATTCGAAATACAACGAGATATAAACGAGAATAATTATTTGTACTTAGATTATCTGCTTTTGATAAAAGAGAACAAGTATTGTTCAAATTCGCTTTTTTTTTAAGTTTTCCTTTGTGGAGAACTTGATATTCGGGAGTACATTTTGTTCCCTCCATAAATCCATTTTAAATCATTAATTGATCGTTACAGATTGAAGGCTTAGAAGTTTATTTTAAGAACATAAAATTATTATGGTCGATTAGAAATAAAATAAGCAAATCAGATTAAGACAAATATGATGATTTCATCTAATATATTCACCGATAAGTGTTTTTTATCTGATTATTTTAATATTATTTAATAGGAGTCTAAATTGGAGATCTATAAAAATTTGTCATAATATGGAAACCATACTTATCTTTCCAAATAGGAAAATTACACTGAAAACTCACGTACACAAATCACTTTCATACAAAAATATTAATTTTTATCTATTAAAAGCATATATAAGAAAAAAATTGATTTCTGACCTTTCGCTGATTTTGGACCCCGATTAGATTTATTGATCTGGAAAAAAAGATTCAATTAATTAAACAAGTACATAATCAATAGACTATAAAGAAAGCAAAGGTTGTAAGGTTAATTCCTAACCTTCCGAAGTTTTTGGTCCTTCCTGGGCTGATCCTCCAACAATCTGTGCACAGTAAAATCTCAAAGTCAGAAAAAACTCGCGAATAACTAAGAATAAAGGATGCTAACACTTTCATGAACACTGTCTGCCGTAACAACTTTTTTCTGTTTGAATTGGACTAAAAACAATGTGCCTTCAGAAAGACATATAATGGTTAAAAAAAATAGTAAATAAGCTTCTATTGTCTTCAAACCTACTCCATAACTATTTCGGTAACTACACTAACTGCTTTTTACACATCATATTACGAAAAAGTGTAAAGCTGTTAAGAGAAATTAAGAAAGAGGCATTACGCTTAAGCCACGAAAGGAACTGAGAGCTTTGCGTTGAAATCTGTAATTTCCTCTTTGCAAAATTACAATCGGTTAGATTGATCCGACAAGAAATATTCTGTATTATCAACATCTTATTTGCTATTTTTCTTACTTGCAAATGAATCCCCTAGATGACCGACTGCTAGTTATCTAATTGTCTACAATTTACTTAGTTGTGAGCCCTCACAACTTAATATCTTGAATAAACAAAGCATATTAAAAATTTAAACAAATTTGTAGTATTGTGATCAAAATTTTAAGCTGTTAACATTAATAAATTCGTAGAAAAGAAATAAATTAAAAAAAGATACACCAGCTGCGGCCTCTAGTATTCAGAGATTTTTCTAATAAGGCTTACACATAGACGTTTCTTTTTTAATTTTTTAAATTGTTACGATTCTATTTATTTAGGTTTTCTGGACAACTGTGTATATCGTGTTCATATTAGGAAAATTAAGCGAAGTATTGTATTTTCTGGCCATGTATTTCATTTATTTACATAGTAAACTGAAAACGCCCTTCAACAAATAACGTCAGTTTCTTACACAATCCACACTTTCCATTCCATTTATATTCTGAATAAAATATTTGATTTCATTTTGTTGAGATTCACTGAGAGACATCACAGTACAAACAGAATAGTTCCGTTTGTGTTCCTTCATTCATGCATACGATATTACGATATTAAATAAAATTGTTATTTATTTATCTATAACTTAGCTGCCGCTGAAAATCCTACAATAAGCGAAAGCTGATCTTTGGAACGTAAGTTCCAAGAATCGGAACGTGTTTTGATTATTCAACGAAAATGTACCATATATTCCGTGAAATATATGTGGTATTTTTTATGTACAGATGTTTCACGTTCATGCACTTTAAATTTTATATCTTCTGATTCACCAATGTGGGAGTTAGAAATCTTTTTACTAGCGGACATAAAAAATGCCTTGTTGTTTTCGGGAATGTTATTGAATAGTGTATGACGTATCAGTCGTTTAAATAGATATTTTGAAACTATGAATGAATTTACGATAACTTCTTTAACTGTAGTTAGTATTTTCAATGTAACATCGTCCGGGAAATACTATTATTGAATTGTATTTTTACTGTAACGAGAGTAATGTTGCTGGCTTCTTGACCTACGTCAAGAAGGCTTACGCGAAGAGGAGAACTAACTGGTCTATTTGTGGTAATTAACCGTATTGGAATGAGTAACTTATTTTACGAGCACTATGGCAAGCGACCGTCTTGCTGTTGTCGTTCAAGTCCAAAGCATCCAGTTCAGGCTAAAAAAATTGAGTGAACAACCACTGAAAGCTTGGATCTTCTTTTGCTGTATACAAGGGAAACCCTAAAAATTTCTGGAATTGACTATTAGATGGCACTTGCCGTATATTTCAATTTGACTCTCTTAAACTTTGACATTTAGTATGATAAACATCATTGACAGAAAAACAGTCGGCCGCGTAGTTTAGTATTAATAGTGTTTCAAAAAAAATCAATTTAGTAAAAAAATTGACATTTTTGGTGAACATTTTCCTGCGATGATTTTTTACGATTTTAAAAGTGGTTTATCTCAACAACAATGCATCAATCGACTTCATTCTGCCTTTGGCGATGAAGCACCGTCCAAAACCATAGTTTATGACTGGTTTGCAGAATGTAAGCGTGGACGTACTAGTGTCAGTGATGAATTTCGTGAAGGTCATTAGCTGCTGTTGTTCGACGTGTGACATATTGAGATATAGAGGCATCCTTGGGCATTGCTAAAAATCAAATACAAACTTTTTTACATGAGCACTTAATAGTGAAGAAACTTTGCAATCTTTGTATTCCACATAATTTAATCAAAGCTCAAAAAATGGCTTGTGTGAGTTGGTGCAAGAAAATGCTTCAAAAATTCAATCGCGGTGTTTCTACCTGGATATATTTATACGAACCAGAAACAAAACAACAATCCACTGTTTGGGTGTTCTAAAGTGAACCAAAACTAGCAAAAGATGTTCGTTCACGAAGCGCTTCAATAAAATTATTGCTTTTTTGTCCCACAAAACTGGGCCTGTTGCTACCGTTGCTCTTGATGATCGAAAAACGGTAAACGCTGATTGGTATACAACAATTTGTTTGCCTCAAGTCTTCGATAAATCAGAAAAAACAGCAGAAATTGGCGCATCATCCTTCACCACGACAATGCCAGCTCTCACAGCATATCGAACGGTTGATTATTTAAAGGAGAATAACGTTGAATTAATAACTCATTGTCCGTATTCGCCTGAATCTAATGATCGCATCTAATGATTTCTTCCTTTTCTCTTTTGTCAAAAATAAATTGCGTGGTAAGCAGTTTTCGACACTGGAAAGCATTTAAAAGGCAGGTTTCTGGGATACCTACTTCAGATTGGAATAAATGTTTCGACAACTGGTTTCTTCAAATGCAAAGGTGCTTGAATAAAGTGTTTTTTTTTCCGATAAATTGTCTGTTGTTTTCTTTTTCCGGAAATTTTTAGGGTATGGGTAAATTTATAATAATTAATAAAACATGCAGACCAGCAATAACTAATACAGTTACTAATTGTTGAACTATTGAACAAAAAACTTCACGAACTTGTAAAAGTACGTTCTTACATTTCCCAATTTATTTATGTTCGAAAAAGATATATTGTTCAATGTAACAGAAATAGTATTGCATATTTGCATACTTAAAATAATAATTTTTTCAAAGATATACTTCGTATTTACCCGATGTAAACTTCCTGGGAATATTTTTACGATGTGTAGTACGTAATATATATATTTATGCTTATGTATGTGTATGTATTTTTGTGAATAATTGGTTTAAAATACAATCTTCTTTGCCTTAATTTGTAGAATATACTAATTTTCTAAATAAATTAATTATTACCTATTCACAAATTATAGGTATTAATTAAGAACTTTATTTTGAGTAAACACAAATAGAATCTGAAAGGATAAGATTTCCTTTTTTTTCTAGAAATCGTCTGGATTTTATTTTGTGACCTGGCTGGTTTTTTAAGAGTATACTGCTGCCAAATGAAAGAGATTGTTTGTGCTTCTTGAGGTATAGCAATTAGAAGAGATGACATATTTCGGGCAGACGAACCGAAGAATTTACTTACTTCTTTCTATTGTGCGTTTTTTACCAGAACTAATAGATTTACAATTTTCCAAAAATAAACTTATGAAAGATGGCTAACCATAAAAGATGTCCGTTAACCATAAATAAAATTTTGGTGTAATTAGAACTAACATTTCTTATGTACATGCAGCGAGTCCACCCACTCCGCTTCGTAAGAAATTTATAGTAACATGTCCAAGTATACAGATTCCTCAGTTTCCAATTTTCAATTTTTTCAATTTTGGATGCCTTTCTTCAATACACGTATCAGTACCTACAATCAAATTAGTTTTCGAGATAGTTGACATGATTTGAAATTTTTGCGAAATGTCGCTTTGTCCGATATCTTAAATGTTCTACATTCTAGACGGATGATTCAAATTTTATTTGATTGAATACTTCTGGAGTTTTCGATAATGCATCGACAATTTTTTTATACCAATCAGATGCTACAAGATGACTATCGACTATCGAAGTTGCTGCCATCTAAAAAAAAACTAATAAAAAAGCTAAAAAGTCAATGTCATGTTTAGTATTGTAATTCCAGGATCTACTCGAAGTGATCATCATTAACAAATTAACAAGCACGTATAAATAATAAATAGGGAAGATAAGCAGATATATGTTGGAGAGTTCAGCATAAAACAAATTGTCAGTTTTTTTCAGCAGTAAAAAATATAATAAGAATATACTGAAAGTTGCTAAGAAATTTCGCAATTTAACTAACGGCATTTTGTAAAAATCTCAAATTATGTCAATTACTATGTAGGAAATATTGATGAAGATAAACATGGATTGAGTAGCGGTATCGAAACGTAGTATATATAATTTTATTTTGTGCAGCATTTGTTTCCAAATATTTATTTGAAAAGCAGTACAGCTTTAACACGAAATTTCCTCAGGCCTAGATGACGTCAACACAACAGAAAAGAGATCAACAAAACAATGAAAGAAAATAGCCAATATTGCTTACAAATTATTTCGCCAAATCTAAACAAGTGGGGCACGGAGAAAGGGATTCCTCTTATTGATTGCTAATTACTTCTAAAACACCTTGTTTGAGAACGCTAATTAAAATGAGACCCCTTTTGTTTTTCATTTCGAAGTAAGTCTTATTTGGAAATTTTCTAGAAGAATCTAATTTTATACAAACTCTGTAGCAACCTTCTGCTTTGGTTACCAAATCTTTTCTGTAAATGGAATACATAAGAAATGTTTTATATTGCAAGAGTAAAAAGTTGTAAAGATCAAAATAGTACAATTGTCAAATTTGATTGAATGAAAATTTGCTTAAATAATAATGCATTTTAATACTCCGTTGAAATGTTTTGTTTGTATAAAGTATATATATTTTTACTAATCAATAATGTAAACATTCTCAATCTAAACCTTTAATGCTTAATTAATGTTGTCTAATGATCAATTTATTATTAAACAATATCACTTTCCCTAATTGTTTTCACACTGACGTTTTATGCATGATATGCCTTTAGATAAATAAGGAGCTATTTAGAATAACATTGCTAATTACTAAACGTCACAAGCGTTAATTCTTTACAGACATGTTATATACATATTTAATTATATCATGATGCATTGCTATTAATATTAATTGACACAATTTCAAACGTAGAAACGGCAAATAAATGTGTATGGCCATTATTTATAAAACTAAAACAAGTATGTATTATTTTTATGATTAAAACACAATATGCTATTGGTAACCTCTTATTTTATGAAAAATATCTTGAGGGAATATATCAAATCCAGTTCAAGGAATCTTGTGGATAAAAAATTGATTCTATTGAACAGGTCAAGCTTAATCGAGGAAAAATAAAATTAAACCGAATGTGGCTTTGTAAATAAGTTGTAAACAATATAAAGTTGTTGATATTACATTAAATACAATTTAAACATCAACTCTGAGATATTTATAGAAACTTTTGTTGGATAACCAAATGGATGGCGAAGATTAAAGTTCAACCACGAAGACGAATTTGGAGATTCTGATGAATTTTCTGAATTTAACAACGCTCCCTTGTCAACTCTTTCTACTGAAACATCATTGCGACCAAAAGTTAGTTGTACTGTGGATTCTTAGCCATAATTCCAATCAATACATGAATTAAATTAAAAAAAAAAATTAAATTAAAAAAGAACTATTGATACTTAGATGTAAATCCTCTCGTGGAGATGGTTCATTCTGTTAAACAAGACATTTTAGAAAATAAATTTAAATGTAGAACGCTTAAATTCTCGCATTTTGTCTTTGTAAAATCTACCGTAAGTTTGAAATGTATAAAACCCCCGAGTCAAGTTTTTAAAAGTCGGAATGTCTTAAACGAATTGACACAAAAGAGAGCTTAGAGTTGCTTGATGTAATTGTGATTATGAAACGTTTTCGCTGTACAAAACATAATTTACCATGCACATAGGGAAACCCTGCAAGTAAACCGTTTAAAATGTAAAGAAAAACATAAAAGTGGCCTCATCTCTGTTCGAAAAGCATTTGTAAACGTTCTTTTTTGGTTTTGTTTTCTTTTTTTGTCTCTTTTGCTTCATTTTTTGACAGGCGTGGATTGTTTTAAGACGAAATAACCTGATACATTTCACAGACTCCAGGGCATTGATCTCTCGAAACTGAATGGTCGTCTTTATAGAATAAATAATACGCCAGTGAGGGTACAGACTTGCGAAATTTCGTCGCGGCCAAGTTGTACCTATCGGCTTCAGACACTATATGTGGACTTTATAATTAGTCGTGTTAGATAAAAGTTAATAATTGTTACGTAGCGTTTTATCTATTATTATGAAACTGATGGATATTTCAGATTAATTTTAGAGCACTACCCGGATTAAAACTGCATTTGAATTGAATAGTAGGGATTTGTTGTCTAAAATTATATTCTTGATTAAAAATAATTTGTTTTCAGTGTTGGTTTTGGTATAGAAGGTTATATAAATGGTTTTATGAACATGCTTTAACTTCATTGTTGAGAAACTTCTTAAAACAATTAGACACTGAATAACCACATATATCACGTCAATATTCTTTGTTAATGATCTTCAAATATTAGAGCTACTGAACGAGATATTTAAATGAGATTAGCATTACACAAGATGATTTGGTAATTCTTCCATAACCAATTTTGCAAAACATAAAAACAAATTATCAAAACCGTTTTTACTACACATCCTAGTATTTTTTAATTAAACCGTAACATATCAGAAGTTATGGGTATTACTATTGTAAAAAACTTGCAGCAGTTACAAATTAAGTACCTATATAAATAATTACCGTCATATGTTGTGTATTAAAACAAAAATTACTCTTAGATGTACTAGAATCAAGAGTGTATCGTAGCATGAAAGAATGTTGTTAAAGTAACTCTGTTACTATTTAGTGGCAAACTAGCAAGCTACAAAATACACGAGGTTATGCCAAACGTACTTTTGTTACTTTTTGTACATGTACATTACAATATTCCAACTTGTATGTTTAAACAAACATTATTCTTTGCTATATGGGTATCAATAGGGCCTTGATCGCTCCACTAATCTCGTCTCGTAACAGTATGCTACTGAATAGCTGTAATTTTCGTCTTAGTTTCTATTAGATGGACGGTGTTGCGGCCCACAACGTTGTCGGTGTTTCGTAGCCGATAATCTGTTTATAATGCAACCCTACTATTGGCATTTATGTCCTTTCAGGTACTTGTCTACCTATAAGCATAAGTTTTTTGATTAAAATTGGAAAAACTTCAAAAATTTTTAATTATCAAACTTTAAAGCTTTAGCGTCGAAATAGTTAAAAATAGAGGATCGCTGTTGTAGTTTTTGATATATCACAGCGTGAAGAATTTCACGTTTTAAAACCGCCTCTATTTTTAGTCATTTTTTCAGCAAGTTTATCGTTTTTTGAAGCAAAAAATCACTGTTTGTGTTCGATGAACACCCTAAAATACCTCCAAGTAGTTCCCGTCAGTGACTCAGTTTTCCACTTTTCGCTTCAATGATCCTTTGAAGGCTTTTCTCCGATCAATAAAAGCTTCAGCAGACCGTTTATTTAAGAAAATCAACTCGTAGAATCAATTTCTTAAACTTCCATCATGTATATCTCTTTTACTTTTTGAGTTACGTTCAAAAAATTTCCAAAACATCTCAGAGCTTTAGCGTCTCAACCGCATTAGATAGAGGCTTGTCCTTTCTCTAAATCGATTCAATTTTTCGAGATCTTCAAATGTCTTCATTTAACCGTTCAACGTTTTTGGTTGGAGAGCTATGAGCATATTGCGAAATTGGAAGAAAAATTTCGAGAAAAAGAAATTTTATGAATTCGAAAATTTTTTAAAATGGACATTTTGAGTATCATTTTTAATAGATTTTAGCCAAGTATGAAAATCGATCTTTTCAACGGTTTTTGATATATCACAGCTTGAAGGATTGCACGTTTTAAAATCGCTTTAATTTCCACTAATTTTCTAAGTTAAGCGCTTTTTAAAGTGAAAAATCGTTTATGTTTGATGAACACGCTAGAATATCTCCAAATACGTAGTTTCCGTCAGAACATACAACATTTTGTCTAAAAATCGCTTTCTAAGCAACAGTTTTGTGATTTGAATGAATCGTTCCTCTAGGTCACTGGATTTTAGATTTAAACGAGGACATTCGGAGTTGAAAACCTCATTCCTTAACGAACTGTCTAAAATTGTCAGATAAAAATTGTAGTGCATTATTTGTTTCTAAAATTTGACATATGCCGTATAAAGAAAATCAATCTTCAAGAAATGTTCCAACCTCCTTCGTGGTGGAACGGTTTAGGTTTTTAAATTCAAACCAACCTGAGTGGTTGTCTAAGTGTCTACTAGTCTGACGGAATTACCAATGAAAAATATACTCGCTACTTCAGCTGTTTTTATTTCTCTCGACCTATTGTTGGTTTGGGATCCACCATAAAATAACGTGGCTTGTGCTTTAGATTCTGTACACATTTGTGTGTCAATTCAAATTCATATGTGCAAGATATGGTGTCTATATTACGTAGATATTACTTCGATTAAGATGTTTTGGGAGTAACAAAGTTTTAACCCCTTTTTATTTATCTTTTCCTTTTAAACAATATCTCTATCAACCTGTATAATTCATTATATCCCTGATAAACGGGTATCCTAAATGTTCAAGCTCTCCTCTCAGAAACGGATTTACATTAATCGATTTCCCTGTTAATATCTGGAATTAATTAATTCAGCACCATTTCTATTTAGTCGTCATTCGGTTAGTAATTACATATCCCTGTTCTAAACATCTGTTTGATAGACACGTATTCTTTCCTGTAGGATTTCACCACCGATAAACCGGATTAATTTGATCTTGGGGTTGAGGCCCAAATCCTAATAGACCCTAACGTCAGTCTTGATGTAGTATCGAATAAGGATAAATCTTGTTTTCCACGTATACAGACAGATCTACTGGATTTTAACACAATACGATCCATGAAAAAGCGTAATCAGAAGGACCATTTTTTGAATTATTTTTTATGTTAGTTACAATTACATAAAAAAAAATAATTTTCAAGCTTTTTCTGAAGTCAGTTTATCAAAAAATGATACTCTACATATTACTGATTTAATAACTGAATATCAAGCTAATGCATGTAAAATGTTCATAGATTCATCTATACTTTACTCGATAATGTTACGATGTAATGAAATTAGTACCCGAAGAAACTAAGTACTCACAACAGAATTAGTGCGTTGAAGGTAACTGAATTACTGGTTTCACACCAAACGTAGTTTCTGTTCTCTACGCGAATGGAACAAATAAGATGTTAAAAACTATATAAAGCAATGGATACAAATTGCGGAAGATTTCTACATTTGAAAGCTCTTTCCCAAAACATGAAGTATACAGTGATGGGTAAATGTCCGGAAACACGAAAATATCTCATAGTATAGCAGGATTGCTATGAAATTCGGTACCTCATTAATCTCGTTGATCCACGTTCAACTTCGAAATCTTAAATGAAATATCTTGTGTACCAAGATATTTGGTCACAATACATTAACATAACGGTAAAAGGAAATGAAAAAGTTATTTTACGTAGAAAAATGGTAATTTGCAGTGGAATACTTTACATTTCTTCCATAATTCATGATCCTAAAGTAAAAATTCAAAAAATAGCGGTGGATAATCGTATTTCTGTAAACAGCAGACCAACAAATATTATAAATAAAGTTTAACTAGAAACAGTAAAAATGCAGATAAAAATTTACAATTTTGTTATATCGTCTTGTAGTAATATATAAAAATAGATATTGTTCGTCCAAATACATATATTGCCTTGAACAACAGCATTCCTTTAATACATATATATTAATAATAATATTTTTTATATGATCATTTCCTAGCAGAAAAAAGAGAATCGTTAACATGAAGTAAAAAAATATAACAAAAGGTAACTTATACTGTATATAAATTAATTTGTGCTTTGAGAAGATTTTTCATAAATGAAAATGAAAAACAAGAAAGTTAATATAGCGTTTACAAAGTACCTTTGGTAAAAAAACAATTACGGAACGTTAGATCTTTGACAGCCCCAATAACTTTTGTTTTCGAGGATATAATATTGAAAGAAAGTTACATTAAGCTTGCAGAATATTTTTTTTACTCTTGAAGGAAGAAAAACTTTTAATGAAGTATACAGGCTGATTTGGCTGGAAGGTAGGTTTAAATTAGGCAAAGTTGCTAGATTTTGTGTGTGTCATGTACCCTAGGAAAAAATAGACTTGTAACAAATGATTTTTTTAAAAAGCGAAAAAAGCTCATTTCCTTCTCTGACCTCTTGCACCTTTATTTGGCCATGCAGACAAAAAACTAAAAACACATTTTCGGTACCACTTTCGATCTTCTATCTAATGGTGTATACTAAATTATTATATGACATTTCAGTTCTGTCTGGCTATCATCTTTGATTTTTTTAGTCCATATACATAGCTTCAATTTCTGCAGCTACAATCAAACCAGGCAATAACAAATAAGATTGCTTTAAAGAAATTAATATTGAAGTAATTCCGGTTATACCATAAAATGATGCAGTTAGTTTATTGTTCCGTTACATACATATACAGTGCGTCTGAAAAGTTTGGAAACCTCTAAAAAACAAGGTAATCAATGTTTTTTTGAGAAAAATCATAAAACATGCGAATTAATGTGTTCAAAAAGGTATCCTATCGTAGCAGCAGTTTTTACAACGACCTTGAAAAAGTTCTAGTATCATTTTTTTTTTCAAATGGCAATATAGCATTTTTGCTTCATTTTCGGATAGCCGCTGTCATTCTGTAAATGGCACTTACAAATGCTCATACCTTACATAAGAAGGTTTTTAAGCAAAATGTTAAAATATGTGAAAACTTCCCCGGTTTCTGGTTCCTATCGAAAATGTAATGCCTAAGATGTCTCTTTTTGTGTTAGCCATATTAGTTATTTGTCACGTTCTGTAAAATACATTAAAATTCTTGAGATTATAAACAATTAGTTTAACAGAAAAAGAATGTATTGAAATATTTATGGTGATGGTTTTGGAGATAGAACCCGTTCCTTTAGAGAAGTTTGACATTTATTTAACGACACGTGCGCCAATTAGTATTTCCGTTGTGTTTGTTTGATTCACGAGTTGTCTGAAGACGATTTCGATTGACATTTAGTTTTGTGAGGAAATAATGCCGATGTGGGACAACGACCCGAATTTGATTCAAAATATCTTATTTTCTGATGAAGCTACCTTTACTTTACATGGAACTCTCAGTAGACAAAATTGTAGATACTGAGCGCGTCAGATTCTACACTGGATACGTGAACCATATACTCAGTATACTAAGAAAATAAATGTATGGGCGTGCATAATCGATGTCAGAGTTGCGCGACCTCTCTTTTTTAATAATAACTTGACGGAAGAAAAGTACTTGAGTTTTATTTTCCTGAGATGGCAGTACTCTACCCCAATAACGAAAATCCTTATTTCCCCAACCAGAGAATGCGGATGCAGTAAGATGGGGCTCCTCCGCATTATACAAGAGATGTAAGTCGGTATCTTGATGATAAGTTTCTAAGCCGATAGATTGCAAAGCACGATCTCCCGGCTTAACTCCACTTAATTACTCCTTATGGAGTTACTTAAAAAGTAAAGTATATGTTATTAAACCTCACAATATGGAACGAATTGCAACAACGAATACGAACTGAAATACGTAGAATCACTCCAGAAGTAAAACACGCCATTCAGGCAGAATTTCATTACCGTATAAGAATTTGCCAAGACGTCCAAGATCAACATTGTCAACACTTGTTATATATATATTTTTTAATGAATAAGCTTTTTTAAATTTTGATATTTTCCTAAAAACTCCTTTATGTAAGGTATGAGTATTTTTAAGTGTCATTTAGAGAATGACAGCGCCGATCTAAAAACGAAGCAAAAATGCTATATTACCGTATGGAAAAAAATTACATCAGGACTTTCTCAAGATCATTGTAAACGACACTATTACTCTTTTATGATTTTTCTCAAAAAAAAGAAACATTGATTTCGTTGTTATTAGGTGTTTCCAGACTTTTAGGACTCACTGTATAGTGAAATAAAACGATACCTTTAGTATATAAATTAAAAATGTTGTTTTAACAACTTGAATAGAAGAAATCCATGCATGGATTACGTTTATGACGTACGTGCCTACATTATGAGGTATTGTATTGAGGTACACGTGTAGCCAATATTCATAGTAATAGACTCGTCATTTTGCGAAATACCGGTACAGTCACCTATTAGTATTACAAAGATAAATTTCTGATAATTTCGAATACGTTACACTTTCGTAGGAGGTCCTGATATTGTGGATTATGTTTGCTTATCTACGTGAGGTTTTACAGGTATCTCGAAAAAGTGGCATTGTCCAGTATTCTTTAGTATTTTGTGGTTTAAAGATCATCTGAAAGGAACTATAAACCATACTCAGATAAATTTTTATTTTACTCAATTAGATTTTAAATGCGACGGCGTGTGTTTTTCTTTAGTAAATTAAGCCGAGTAAACTCCATACTTGTAACTAATGAGATTTAACACGTATTATATCAATTTAGCGGAAAACTTAGTCTTGCTTCAGTAGGGTTATGGTTGTTTACCGCTCTAAATGTTGTGCGTGAGCTTGAATTGATATTTTATGTAAATTATATTGTTTCTGTAACAAGGTTGGTTTGAAGAATCAATAGTCTTATAAAACATTTGAACATGTTACACAATGATTTTATTGATTTTTACAAATACTTTGGTGTAAGTAGCGTTGATATCATATCTAATACCTAGAAATTTTACGAATGGAAATCTGGAAGAACTGGCGGATGTGGAGAAAGAAATAAATAATGCTACATCTGTGTTTAAATAAGAACAACAATTGTTTCTTCTATACTTCCATACTTAATGCATTTTTAGATATGTTAATTCATTAGGTACGAGATATGCTACGCTACATCTGAAGAAATAATATATTGTTAACCACTTAGAAAATAAAACACAACTTTACATTCAGTAGCAATTTATTCCAAGCTTTACAGAATGCAATTGATCACACTTTTAATAATCGCATATTCCTTTTCTACATATTGCCTAACAAACCATTAGTTTAACAGGAAAGATATAGCAAGAAATATATCTGGTCTATTCAAAACACAGGGATCGAACAAAAAGTGCAGTAAGTTACTGCAATTAATTCAATAACATATTAATGGGTAGAAACTACACGCAATAATAATTAACTACAATAATAATAATAATTCCAAGACAATGTATTACAATATATTGACTCATTTATTTGAAAAGGAATTATTTTCCGCCCACGCAATAAGTGGACACACTGTATGTCAGACAAAACGCCCTGTATAATTTTCTCTTAACTGAAAACGCGGAAACAAACACACAAGATGCAACATTTGGTAAATGCATTTAATTCTACGCTATCTTCTAGATTCTCATAATTTTGAGGGTTACAATGTTATTTCAGTTGCCCAAACATATGGTACGATTTCCTACGAGAGGAAGAGACTGAAAGTATGTCATTTATACATACATACAAATACAGTTTGAGAATTTCTACCATCTATTTTTTCTATGTACATAAGTTTTATTTGCTTAATGTTTAATATTATTGTTATTAAGCGGACAAAGATATATAAATAGAATTATCTCTATCGCAAATTTTGCTTACGTCTTACAGTAAGTAGACTATGCACATTATTTGCCAGATAAAAAATATTAACTGTATCTACAATACTCTTAACGGTATTTGTCTGATGTTTTAAAGATGGGGGGACTCGTACTTATTAAAACAAAGTTACAATGGGTTATTACACCTGTTAAAGGTATTTGACCACCTATTTACGTAAATGAGAATATATTTTTTGGGTATGTTTCTCTGACCTTTGCAAAAATCTTTCCGCGGCGTGGGAATTCTACAAGGGGAATTTTATATCTGGAACTATCTTTGAGTGGAATTTCCAGCTCGCCATGTCATTGTGGAAAGAATTAAAATTAAAAAAAGAAAGCAAGGTATTGGTGCACTAATAGAGAGGTTTCTTTTATTCAAAGCGATATACTTTACGTCAGTTTTCAATAGAGTCAAATTAAAGAAAAGCGATCTCTAGTGAAAAATATACCTTTCATTCAAATTTATATATTTTTGAGTAGAATAACTAGGATTCTTTGTAAAGAACAAATATATCTTTGAATCGAAAGAGTGCTGTATGCTATGCTAGGAAGATCACTTCCACACATCTGTTCATTTTAGAAAGCCTAGATTATTGCATTCTTAGTACTGCACGTGCAAATCCGAAAAAACAAAGAGGATATACGTGCATGACAAATTTTTTTTCAAAATTTATGGATGGATTTACACCTTTGAGCATAATATCAACAAAAAAAATCACATTAGTAGTTAGCTGTTATATACAAAACTAACAGTGAATTTGGCTGAATTCAACAGCCAAACCTGTACATGTCCAATGTGAACAGAAATAGAGTTTTTATTAACACAATAGGCGAAATTTTAATTTAAAATTTTTAACTAGGCA
This sequence comes from Oryctes borbonicus, assembly GCA_902654985.2. Lineage (NCBI taxonomy): Eukaryota > Metazoa > Arthropoda > Insecta > Coleoptera > Scarabaeidae > Oryctes > Oryctes borbonicus. The sequence goes on from LR736882.1 coordinate 5,578,904, forward strand.
GTAATTGGTGCTTGCCTGAAATCCTATTTAGTCCCAAAGAGATACGCTATACGATGACTAATTATTTAAAAAGAAATGGGTTGTCGAAAACGGCAAAATCTAAAAAGTGCTATCCTAGAGGTAGCCATGTCACCTCCATAGACGTTCTTCCTCTTCTTCTTAGTCACCTGCTTTTCTACCGTAAAATGTTTGGAGTCGAATCACTTCTGTTTCCAGTCTTGTGTTGATATTCACCCATTCTATGCCATTTTTTCTACTTCTTCTTTTATCACACTCTCCCGTTTCGTATCCTGCCCCTTCTTGTCTTTCCTTCACTTTTTCATAAGAAATTGTTTTTTAATTCTTTTCTTTTGGTTATTTTTATCCATATGTGTTATAACGGCGTTTGGGATTTCTTTTCTTCCTAAAAGTGTCGACTTCATGCTGTTAAATATTTTTCCGACTTTCCCTATTTTTTCATCTAGTTCTTTATCTAGTTTACCGTCAGTTACAATTACCGATTCCAAATATTTGGAGCTTCTAACCTGGTTGCATATTAATCCTTTTCAGTTAGTTGACCAACATCTCGAGATTAGATTGTAATATTTCTTATGTTTTATCAATTAGCATCATCAAGAAAAATTAACTCGTTCAGTTGGATTTTCTCAATTTTTTTTCTATCTCTTTTATTACTTCAAGGATAATCGGTGCTGATGTAGCAACCTTGAATGTGTTGATGCAAATACGTATAACTGCTGATACAGCAACCCTAAGTATTGTTCGTGGGGATCGAAGACCGATAGGTGTATCGCCCAGCTTTGGTCTTAAACTAAGTAGTATATAATTGTGTAGTAGTATATAGGATCTTAATCAAAATAAACCTCAAATAACCGAATATCAAACTTTATTTGAACATACGTTTCAATACAAAATATATCTCTTATGCCTACCATTAACTACAAAATAACGACAAAATGTCTGTAGCTCCATTTGAATTAAAATGACGCCGGTTTCTCCTTCGCACCAGAGTCGTCAACTTCGCCCGCTAATAAAATAATATATGTGATTATATCGTAATTGTACTTATTACTAAAGTTGAGTAATTAATAGGAGCAAATGTATCTCTAAATGGTAGAAAATAAACTTTCGTTTAAAGAAATTATGAGATTTGTTTAAAATTTCTGTTTTTTGAATTAATGGTATATTCTTTCAAAGAAAACAACTATACTTTGAATGGGAGGGGAAGGAATAATCGAAAAGAAACATTTCTTTCATTAAAAATGCGTGTTTTTCGAGTATAAAAAATATTGCCTTGAAGCAAAGAAATATGCTAAAACAATTGATTTCCTTTTTTTCCTTTCTATCAGTGTGGCTATTTTTTAGCATCATCAGTTGTATGTAAAACGTATTTTAAAATATGATATTATCAGAATTTGAATTAAATTTGACTTTTAAGCATTTATATAAACAAAAGTGATTTTTGAGCAACTTTGATTAATTAATTCCTTTAATAAGAACAGGTCCATAAAATAGATTTCCGTATATTCAATGACATTATCTATTTTATTTTTTTTTATAATTACTATTCTTTAAAATGCTAAAATTGCTTTAAATGTATTATGGAATATATCTATTGATATTGGAAAATTGGCTGATACCTTAATGTGCTTTGCAGTTCCTCCCGTATCTAAAGGAGATGATCCGCCTTCGATTGAGAATTATAAGCCGATTTCGATTTTGAGTGTCTTCAAAGAATTGCTTTTGTAAACAAATATATCGTGTCAACATGGGTTTAGGTAAGGCTTCTCGACAGGAACAGAAAGAGTCTGTGGTGCGCGTTCAATGTGTACAATATGATAAGATGGATATCGATGTAATGCTACTTTTATTCGATTTAACCAAGGTCTTCGACGATATCTCATTTATGTCAAGAAACAATTTAATTCGAAAATAGGGGGTAAAATTAATTATTGGATAATGTCTTTTTTACATCAGAATTGTTAGAATAGGAAGTGCCAGATCACCGAAATTCAATACTGATATAAGTACACCACAAGGTAGCGTATTGGGGCCTTTATATAAACAAATTAATTATTTTTTTTATTTATAAACGACCTTCACGAAATATTCCTTATGATCACATCTTGTTCTGTATGTTGATGACTGTAGTATTATTGGAAAATTAACTCTCTTAATAATAAAATAATGAATTGGTTGTTGTTATCGCTGGGTTTTATATCAATAATCTTGTTTTTAATAATCAAACCTTCTGCATCTCTAAACAATCCAATCTATTGGGTCCTTTGCGATCTTGCCTGGGAATATCAAATTAACTATGCGCGCATGATGCTTCAAATAGCGCTTTTTGAATAAATATTCTCTAATATAAGACAATTTATATTACGCAAATGTATATAGTGTTTCCTTATTGCAAAAACGAATAATACAGTAGTATTACGAACATGGTATTCTACATAACTAGCTTCGTCAGTGAGATACGATTAGGCTAAATCGAATTGATCACCAGGAATACCGAAATTATTCGAGAAATACGCTTCCCTATTGAAACAAGCTCTACGTGATCTACTTGTGTTCTGCACGGTTCAGTTATTCGTTGTATTCGCTCAGTCGAAAGCTGTTTTAGTGATACCTTTCACCAGCTAATGTACAAAACTAAAATATATACAGTTACCCTATCACGGTATACAATTTAAAATGCGTTTATGAATTAAGCAAGCTATTTCGGAGGCGGTGTTCGTTCTATAACATCATTTAATAATAAAATTATTCCTACCAAAGTGTTAAAAAGACACTTCCTACGTAATATATATATATATATATATATATATATATATATATATATATATATATATTTGCACGTAATCTTTATTTTTAGTAATAATCAAAATTGCAAATTTCATCACGGATTTCATTAAGATATTCAATGTAAATTAATTGATGAGCAACTGCAAACAAAACAAAACATACTTATACCTATAGAATAATTTGGATGAAGTAACTATTGTTTACAGCTGAGGTCGAAATTTAAACAATTAAACCATTGTTTTGAGGCAAGAGCAATTCACACTATCATAATTAAATTACTGGAATTATTAAACGTGATGAATCTCACGAAGATTGACCGTCTTGGAAAGCAAAAACAAATTTCCATCGATGTTATTACATGGCACAGTTAATAGATTCTGAAAATTTTAATTGTTGTCGTCCGATGAAAACGTAATTTGTTTTGACATGTTCTGTAATGAGGTATCCTGATGATGCGCAAACAAAATTCCCTTTAAAAATAACCTTTAATATGATCCTCGTTGCATGATAAAGTAACCTAAAATGTTACTGATTGCGAAATATATGTAAGTATCTAACTAAATGAGTAACATCCTTAAATACTACGATTTCGTTTGAAAAAATCTTACAAATCCCTTATTAATCTATGTAGTTATTTTTGTCTCGTTTTGTATTATTTGTAATCATATATGAATCATAATAGTGTGATACTCTGATTTTATAAACTAAATTGTAACACATGTTCTATTTATCTTTATTATTATTGCTAAGGCTAAAATATATTTTAATATTTAAACACAGCTAGAATTCCTGCTTTCTGATACGTGTCTTCTATTTCTTAACATGCTTTCAACCGCTGTGTCCCATTTAGTCCTTTGGTTTGGTATGATTCCTGCTTTCCAGGATCTGGATATTTCTCCCCTACTAATGAACTTCTTGGAGTATACCTCTTTTAATTGTTTGTCAGGTTTTGTTCACATACGAAACTCTTATTATATCCAATATCCTATTAGTTTCGAATTTAATCATCACCTGATATGCCCTTAACGTTTCTTTTTAAATCAATCTATAACTTTTAATTGTTTATTATAATAAACGGGGTAGAGCTGTAATTGCCCTCGTTTAAAGATTTTGTTCTCTCTTGAAGTGGATAACGTGGTCGCTGTATATTTCCCCACCTCTTATCGTTTCCATCATTGTCATCTTTTCTTGGTGTTTCTCAATTAGTATGTATACGATTATTGACTTCTTATACGTATTTTTGAGGTTATTTAAATATTATATTAATATTATTATTTTAAATTTATTTGGTAATGGAAAACATTGTGCATACGCAGATTATTTACTTGAATCAGTTATCATTTAAAAAATTTGCTGAAGTTAGAGATCATCCTCAGTTTTATCTTCTTCGCCGTTTCTTTCTACTTTCTAGTTCAGGAATACACAAAAAAAGGAGGTAATTAAAAAAGATGAAAACGTGATTTCGATAAACGTTATTACCTTTTAATATTTGATATGGTAAATTTAAAATACTTAAATGCAAATCTTTACAGCGTAAATAATAAAACCCGCGATGTTTAAATATTGTAATATGCAGACTGTCATCTCAGGTCTGAGGAATACATCAGAAAAAGTCTAGAAACAATAACCAAAAAAATAATGTTAAACTATCTTCTTCGTGGTATTGACGGAATCGTTTACTGCAAAAGCAATGAAAATAGAGAAAAAAGACTACCAACGGATGTATTTGTGTACCCGGCGTCACCAGTGTGGTTCCGAGAGTGTTTTTACTCCACCTTGTATGCTGTTTGTCTCGCAGTTAATACTACAACATTCCAAACGAGATTATATTCTGATTGTCTGTTAATACATCATGGTAAGTCTGTGGGAATCGTTTACATGTGCAGTTTCCTCAGTTCTCGTGTAATACTGTCCAAAAACTGCTTGAGGGATGGCTTAGGACATCTGTTTCCTGGCAATAACGCCAAGTTTCTTCCTCCTCGCATTGCTTTTGGTGTAAGTGATTCTATCAATAACATGAGGAAAAGCTATTGTACGATTATTTTTTTTGTTAAATTTTAGCAAAAAAACATCTAGGGATCCTAAGAATCTTTTCGCAAAGTTTCATAATGATTCCTATTTGAAGTAGACACACCTCTTACATGTATTATTGAAAATATTTACTGATTGCTTAAATTCTACTGAAATCCTCGTAGACTTTTTGGAATTTACTACAGTGGAATGATAATTTCAATTAATATTTACTACTGTACTACAAAATTATCACTACACGTTGAAGAATATAGATTGCCTATCGTTTAAATATTATTCATCCATTCAAGGAAATCCTAACGCTACTGTATTTACTTCAGATTTTTTATAATCAATTATTTTTATGATTCATGCCCGCATTGATTCGTATGACGGTTGTACGTTTTCCGAAAGGTGCAAATTGTGAGTACTTTTTATCTGTGTAACTTTAATCTGACGTAGAATGCTTCTGTTATTAAGTACACACATCTACGTAATCGTAAATGCTGCTAATACGAACAGAAGTACGTAGACACTACGATCGATTCATTCTTTCCTATAAGGTTACTAACTTGAAATACACCTACAATTCCTGCAAATCCGCAAAGGTAAAAGTAAATTTTTACGTAACGCTGCACATTTATTATTAATAAAAAGAAGTATCAAGGTTAGAAAGACACTTTTGCAATACCCATTTAACTAATCTACTTGTATTTGCACGTACTCTGTAATGTTATTACCAACTTTATTCTATAAATGCAATATTATTACTAAAATAAATGATTATTTTACAATAAAATAGCTCTTAAGTTAATTTAACGATGCCGATCTTTTTGTTACATTCACTTGATTCACTCTAAAAATATCAAAGTGATGTAACTCATACTGGAAAATGGATTTATTAAAAAAAAGCAACTAAATTCCCGGCACTTGACGTGACCATGAAATGCTTAGAAATGGAGAATGTAAAATTAAGGAAGCACCAATTAGCAGCTTTATTAACAGGTTCGTATTGTTTTTAAATTTCTAGCAAACACTTTTGGGTAATACACAAAAGTAAGCTCCTAATTTGAAATGGTCGTAACTTCGCCAAATTTTTAGATTCTGCAAAAATAAAAACACCAAATTGGTTCGTAAAAATAAAGTTTTATTTTTAAAAGGAGAAACAAGGATAACTGTTGGATGAAGAATGTGCTAGCGATTGCTTCAGTTCTTCACGAGTAGTAAGTCTACAAAAAAATACATTTGAGGTAACCCCATAACCCATTAATCAATGGAATCCATACCAGGTGACTTAGAAGTCCAACAATTCGCAATTACAATGTGTTACACAACGTGGAGTGGAGCACCGTCTTGGTCATGCTCGTAGTTCTGTAATGTTGGTAGTATAAGGCATTGCAACGTTATCGTTACTGTTATGGTTCAATTATTCATCCTATTAAAAAACTCGAGGTAGACCTAGATAGATTAGGATCTGCCCTTATCCTGTAGTTATTTATGGTAACATCTAACAATTCCATTTAATCCAAAATGTGCATCATCTGCCCAGAAGATTTTGCCTAGCTATTCTGTGTTTCCACTAACATTTGCACAGCGAAAGTGACGCGAATCTCCTTATCCTGTTATTTAAGTTCAAGACGTATTTTCATTTTAGTGGGATATAAGCGAAACTGCTTTCTCGGAATTCGCTATTCTGCTGAATAACTCCAACAACTAATCATTTTGCAATTTTATGGATGTCCTGAGGATGAAGACAGTGCAATTTTATTCTGCGCATTCTTCCGAAAGTATAGTTAGTTGTATACAAATGTATATAAACTAATTTCAACAAACCACTTACCCGTTTGTAAATATCTAAATGAAATGCTTTCAAGATTTATAAAAACAAAGTGTTATTTAATATTAAAGTGTGTTATCTGCTTACGTAAGTAGTGCAACCTGGCTCAACCTCAATAAACATTCAATAAACTACTTTGCAGTTGAGCAAATAATTCTAATTTACTGAGGGTATACAATTAACAATTAACATTTGCAAATATGCTCTAGTATGTATAAATGTAAGTCGCGTGACGTTACCCTTCTTGAGTGATATCATCAACTGATAAAAACATTAAATATTTACCAACACCTTTCATTTGTATGCCTTACTTAATATTTTTTTTTTGCTCAATGTTAATTGGGCAAACGTTTCCATTATGCAAGTTTGTTAAATTAAAGAAAAATAATCTAGCATTATAAAATCCGTTTGCATCTGTCAGTTAGGAAATTTACCGTGACGTGGGTTAAGAACTGCCCTGGGGTCCTCTGTCAAAAGCCTTAATTTCATTTTTCCTGGAATAAAAGGGAGTTATGTTGATCGCAACCAAACAGGTATAATTCGGACAATATGCAAACGTACCTGTTTTACTTTGTGATAGTTTAAATTAATTCGTTATATTTGTATTAACTTTCTGTCCGTGTTTCTAAACATTATTTACGAACAAATTTGCTCAGGATCTATTGGAGGAAAATTTGATATCTCTGTATTTGAATGATCAAATATTAAAGATACTTTTAACCGATGCATCATTGTTTATAGATTAATGTTTTTTTTTTATTTCGCTCCTAATATGCAAATATTATTGAGTCAATCGTTTTTTTTTTTAACAATTTTTATTTACAAAATCAGATATAACTAAAACAGCTGAACGGAGATTATCACCATGTATTCATCGGTATTGTGCCTTATATCCCCAAGACTTAAAAATTCAAATAAATTTTAATATTTAAATGTTGATAAACATCGATTTTGATAAACATACAGTAGTTTCCAAAAAATAGTTATAAACTGAAACTGAAACGAAGTTCCATGGAAGTTACTTTGCCTAATGTTATGTTGCTATATTCAAATAATAAAATTCCAATTTCTAGTTGTTTCAATAGATGGACAATGGTTGGAAGTTTACAACTATACAGTGTGAATTTTGGAAATGGTCCATCTGACATGCTTCAGAAACTAAAACGAACATAAACATTTTCAAAACCGCATGTATTTTTTGTAAGGGAGACATGCTTTGGTCTGCGACTCATACTTATGACACAAACAATAGTTTCCAAATTCTTGCCTTATCTTTTGAAAAGTTCCTTGTGAAATATTTCTACGTTAATAAATTCCTTGACGCAAATCGTTTAAACCTACTGGGTGAGGCCCATATACTACTGTTTTTAATTATTTCAAAATTAATTGATTTTTTTTTAAATTAATTAATTTAAATTAATAAATTAATTTAAAATTAATATTAAATCTTCGAATAAGTTAGTTACAGGAAGAAAAATTGCTTGTTTAATTTTATTTCCAAGCCTATTTGAGTCTTCACGAATTTATTGCTGGTATCATGTAGATCTAACTTGGTAATACATATTTAAGATATCGAATAAAATAAAATCAGTAAGTGATATACTAACATAATCATAAAAAGACGAGCTTTCATTTGAGGTACCACACGATGGCTCATTCCATGTGACCCATAGGTCAAAGGTCCGCGTACAATAAAATTGATGTCAATTGTAAAATTTTAAAAAATTGTTCTTTCATTTCTTCTTCGATTTTAGAGGGTAATTTTGTAATCAAGTTTGATGATTGTCGAAAATGAAAATTATTAAAAGGATAAAATTTATCTTGATAGGAAAATATGGTATTAAAAGTAGATTGACAATATATTTATCAAAAATATCATATTATCGTTAAGTTTGGTGTTGTATAACGTGCTAATTTTGAATTGAATGTGAGTCTATAATCTGGGAAGTATCTATCTATATATCTATGGGTATACTATCGCAGACTTCGGAGCAGACTCCACGATACGTTAAAAGATGCTATCGACCAAGTAAACAAAGTAAATTTGTAAATAAATATATAAATCGAACGGAATGATAATACTTACAATGCAACCATCGTCAGGAAACTAGAGGCATTTATTTAATGCATTGCAATTAATTGATTTACATTACCAGAATATGGTGACTAGGTACATTTCTTGAAAGAGTAACGGTACTAACCAAAATAACATTGCCTTGAAAATAATAATAGAGAGTAAATGTCTAGGTGATAAAATTGACAATAGCTATTATATTCTAAAATGATTTAATACTATTTCTATTTGATCGCAAGTACTTTGTTTCCCAATTTCATTTCAAGTACGTTTCATAATATCTCTAAAAATCAAAGTCAATCTATAACTGTTTTGTTATATCTTTCATTTTCACAACGTTTTCAAGAGCATTGTTAAAAAAAGAAAATTATACAATGTCAGTGTTCTGCAATATATTCCGAAAATTCGTGCAAGTTGTACAAAAATAATTTAATTTTCTCCGAATCAAATGAGTCACAAGGCTATCGAAAGCCGTACAAGATTACAATTACACTTGTCCAAATTTGTTTCATTTCAAGCGTAATAGATAAAGAATGATTTTTGCCATCCTATTAGTGTTAAATTAAAATAATCTATCCCCAAATTAACGAGACAATTTGAACAGCATCTGCTTCTATTTTAAACCTTTAATCGAATTAGTCAGTTCTCTAGAACTTGACACCTCATGTGTTATATATCTACTTTCCATTTTCAGCCATTAGATATCTGTAAAGTTAACGGTATTGTTTTAATTTGATGCCTTTTGAGGATCAAATCAAATATAGGTGGTATGCCTCTAAAATGGGTATTTAAGCAAATCAAATTAAGCATACGATCTCTTACTTATTTAACGTACGATTCGAGCATCTGCCATTTTTGGTATCCAAATTTGGCACTTTGTGATTAATTATTTCCTTTGGTAATTAGTTTATTTTTCCCGTTTATCTTTTGAATTATTCCAAAGTAATGATGTCCTACTTAAAGTGAGGAAGCTGATTTATTATTTCTGGTATCGTATTATTAAGATCTTCCTGTGCTCTTTATAGAAAACATTAGAATTATCTATTAGATGTCTTTGAGAGATAAATTTAAAAACTTTCGTCTAAACAATTTTGAATTAAGTTATATTATCTTGTAATCATCATCATCCAAATAACTTTGAGATGAAGTGTTCAAGAATTTTTTTTTATTATTATAATTATAATTTTTATAGAAAGCGACTAGAAGATTGGTGAATTTAAAATGAATTTGTCGCGATTCCTTGATAGCACTTTCGTAATTTTTTTTTTTAACAATGTAAATTTTTATTGTAAAGTCAAATGAAATAGCAGGATACTGTGTATATAAAGCTGCAAAATGATAAGTAAATAATTCTTTATAAATACTACAATAGAATATTGCACAAGTGCGTACTGACAAATTTCACTACTGACCTTCCGTAATTTATTACCATTTAAGAATTGAGTTCGTTGTCCTTGTGCCCAACTTGCACCGTTTCGCAGCCATCTTAAATGCGATTGTCATAATCGAGACAATTAATGCAAAACAAAAAAAAACAATCGGGATAATGTTTCAGTATGTAATTGATAATATTATGCAACATTATATAATTTAAGCCAAATCGAACATCATCTCGCAAGTGCCCCTGCTCTAAATATGTCTATAACCAGCACTACGTGATAAATTGCACATAGGCAAATTTATAATTCGGAGAGATAAGCCACAGCGGCGCATGGAATCGCCGGTAACACTTCTTCGTTTACTTAAAGTGTAATTTAGAAAGTGCAAAACTGTTCCCCCAGAGAGTTAACTTCCCAAAAATTGTAAATCCCGAATTTTGAATAAGCAAAATGGTACTAGGAAATTGCTACTTATACTATTATATATGCAATATTCCTATACATAATGACGCAAGGGAGTGGGATCAAGAGTGGGAGCTAAGTTGTATATACAAGTGTTTCGGTGACTCCGAGATAGTAGTACAGTACGAATCACGAAGCTGTGAATGATATAGTGACAGTTGGTTGTAATTCAGAATTGTTGACGTGTGTTTTTTGCATTCTCCAAATTAACAATGTGTGTGAGAAATAATGTGAAAACTAGCATAAGGAAGCTTTCACCAAACACCTTCATGAAGAATTTAAACTTCAATCAATCAGAACATGAGGAGAACTTCACGGATATCCTGTCGGAATCAACCCGATTAACCAAAGAATTTTTTTATGTGTTAGATGAACAATACAGTAAATTTCAAGAGTCTCCTGTCTACAAGTAAGTGTTCAGAAAGATTAAGTGTTGTGCCAGTGATAATCAGTGCAGAGAACTAACGTGTTTTTTTATTTACTGCTTTCAGAATTTTGTTCAAGACTGCTCAACCCGCTCATTTGATCACAATTCTGGCGATAACCGTCATAGCCTTCTTCATGTTTCCCAATGAACACAAACCACATGAACCGTCGAAGTTTTTCAATTTTCTACATGTGATGTCTTTTTCTATGCATTTTGGAGCACAAATATGGATGACTTTCGTCTCCGGACTTTCTTTATACTTCGCCTTGCCCCGCCATAATTTTGGGCAGGTTCAGAAAGTTCTTTTCCCTAAATATTTCCTTTTGAATTCGATTTTGAGTCTCATCACGTTAATCATCTACTTAAATCACCATAATGCTGAATTGTTCAAGCGAGAAGTTTTCGTTCAGGTAAATTGATACTTCCTTATTAATTTTATGATATGATTAATAAAAACATTCATTTTGATTACAGGCTGTAGCAATGTCAGTTTGCTTCATGACTGAATTAATCATAAGACTGTATTTCACTCCGCCACTGTTAGCGTTCATGACAATCAAGAATGAAATGGAGAAGAAGGCAGGTGTTGGGATGGAAGTTGGCAAACATGATCCGGGTCAATTGGCGAAATGTCCAAGATACGTTCAGATCCACAAATCATTCCGTAAAGTCCATATGAGGATAGCAATGGGCAACGTGTTAACAATGGCGTGTACAGTGATACACTTAATTCACATAGCAAATAAAATTTCAGTATTATGAGTTTCAAGTGTGAATGGAATAAGTATTAAGACTTATTGCTCAATTTTTTTCATATCCGTATGTATTTATTTTATATAAGTGTAATTAGTTAAGTTATTTATTGTGTATTGTATGTTTTTTGACAGAAAAAGACGTACTGTTTAATTGGCCTTTAAATTATATTAATTTAAACCAAAGAATTCTCATATCATGTAATTTATATATAAAAAATAGCCTTGTTTTGTAAAAGAAAAATGTAACAAAAAAAGATAACATTTGACCAGGCTTGCTGTGTTATTATTTACATCACATTTAAATTGGAATGCCCTTTACAGTGCCCTTGGAGAAAGTCCTACGTTACTTTTTCAACGTCTCGCACATCCATACGAAGCCTTATCTGAATCCCTCTACACAAAACAACATATACCTTTTGTTGAGGAGTGATGCCATTGGCTGATTAAAAAAACATCATTTGCGCAAATGTATCGTTTTTTATATGCATAAAGTAGATTAGTGTGTCTACTGAATATTTATCAATGTTTTAGTAATGCATTAAACATGTTTATATCGTAAGAAACAATACATCTGAGGAAAGAAGGAAATTCATACTTAAATAAAAGTAGCAATCTAGTAGACGTGCATAACAGCTTTGACCTCGGCGTCACCCATTATGTTTCGGATAAATTCTACGCCAATGCACTATAAAAATCCGCTATTTTGGTGTTACTAAGCATAACTTTGTTGATGCAAAAACTATTGTGTAACAAATAAACAAATTCATTTCTCTCCGCGAAATCACATCGTCATATGTGCATAAGGTAATGAAATTTTATTTAATTACTGGCAGAATTTATTCCTAGCGTAACTTATCTAATGCGTCAGATTTATTAAACCCGATGATTAACTTAAAGTACAACTTATAAATTTTTTGGGACCCATGTTGCATGCCTTCTCACGCGATATATTCGCAAAATTCAAGACATCAGAAAATTTCCAGGATGAAAGAAATTATCTTACCGCCAAAAGTCATAGATTACTTGATTATCCAATTAAACTAACAGACAAAATGTTATATTATAGAATTATAAAAAGCTAAAAATACCAACGGCGTTTGAACGAGACTAAATTATACAATTTGCTATTTCTCCAACATTTATCTATTTTTAACTCCTTACAGTAAGTACGTCATTAAATATTGTGTTATGTGCAATTCTACAATTGCTAGGGTCGTGGCACCGTTTTCAAATAACTCATCTTACGTCTTCAGTACGCGTCAATGATTTTATCCAAGATCATCTGTTGAAATTCAAAACAATAATAAGGCATCACGTGAAATTGTGGGCGTTTTGAACTTTACACGAACGAGGACATCTCCAAATTCCAAAATCAATATTATTTTGGCATTTAAATTTTTATTTTTAGACATTTGTAAAGATCGGTGATGCCCAAAATACCTAATGTTAAACTTATTATGCATCTATTGGAGAACATCTAAGTTAAATATTACAGTTCTAGGAAGTAAAGCCCATAATCAGACAAACAGAGATAAGTAGAACATAAATACACAATACCTTTTTTTTTTACATTTCGGAGTAAAATTCGTTAAGATTCAGGCGGCAAAGAACACAGAATTCAGTAACATTTATGGATGTATTCCGTTTTGTACCTCAGGTATTGCATTATTGCCTATAATTACCGCTAATGACATTGCACTAAAGCAATTAAAAAAAGTTATACAAGTGAATTTCTTTCAATCACTACCATCTCCTCATGCTTTTTAACTTTAAACGAAAGCGTTTCTTTCATTTAAATATTGAATTGTAATTCAAACAAAGTAGATAATTGACAATAAAATTAGTCATGTATTTACAGGTTCAAAATACCTGGAACAAAAAATACTCATTTTCGAAACAAGGTTGGTTTTGTTAGGGTTACATTCTTAGAATGGGGGTTGCTTACCCCAATTTCACTGACTAATAGAAATTTCACAGTATGGACAATTAGGACACATCATCACACATAAAATATGAATGATATACACAGGGTGTTGAATATATAAATAAGATAATATCATTACAAAACATTGCTACATTGTTTTGGCCATTTTACAAAAGTGAAATTAAACATAAGATAATAGAGATGATTATAAATACGGACATAAGAAGAAAATTAAGGGGGTCAAGATCTGGGGATCTGGGGGAACACTTTACTGGTTGTCGTCTACCAAACTAACTCCCAGGAAAACAGTTGTTTGAAAGCTCACGAACAGGACGTGCAACGTGCAAAGGTGCATCCTCTTATTGACACCAAATATCACCATTTGGTAAGTCAGGACCATCTTCATTAGGGGCGCATCTGTCAAAAAATTCAGACATCGCTGAGAGTCTCGTCAAAGGAGAAAACATTAATAATTCTACTGTCAACTATCCTTGCCCACGTATTAACTTTACGAGGAAGTTGAGTATGTGCTTCAGTAATCTAGTTAGGGCCTTCTCTACTCCAGTACCTGTAATTTTGGCGATTTACTGTTCCGTTCAGGCTTCATCAGAAAAGAGAATTTTGACGAATGAAGTGTGGATCTTCATTGAGATCTTGCAGTAGTTTCATTTTGCAAGGATGGCATTTTTCTATTGAGAAACTTAATTGTCTACTGCAATTGATCGAGATTCATAATGAGGATTCTTACCTACACTTTACAAAATATCAAGTTTCACATCTTCATTCATTTTCTTAGGGCGCCCTGCATTTGAAATGTATTAACATGCCTGGTTTCTCTAAATTTTCTCTTGATTTTACTCACTGTGGTACAGGGACCAGTTTTATTTTCATTATTTATTGACGACATTGTTTTTTTTTGGGTGACTACAGTGTGGTATGTTATGCAAACGGTACTAGCAATAAGCAAGATGTTCCGAGTGTTGCAATAACATGCTAAGTCGATTGTACAGTTAGCATTTTTCAAACGGACTCTCGCTAAATTTTGATAAAACTGAGTACATTCTATTTCACACTATCCAAAAGAAAATTAACTCCTATCCAAATTTACAGATTACAAACAACATTATTGATCATTCTAGTTCGGCTAAGTTGTTGGGAGTAACTCTTGCTTTGTCGCTGAAATGGGATCTTCATTGTCAGTCTTTAACCTCAAAAACTAATATAATAATTTTGAAATTAAGGTACTTAAAACAACCCCTGAGCATTGACTCTTTAAGAACTGAATATTTCTCTGAATATCAATTTCTGAATTACTATTTGGAATTCTTCTTTGGGGACCTAGCTCTTTTACCAATGAAGTTTTCCTTAAACAGAAACCTGCAATTAGATGTATTTCTGGTATCAGTCAAGATCTCGTAGAAACTAATTCGTCTCTCTAAAAATTCTAACCATATTTATTTGAATTATACATTTCAAAAGCTCCATAACCTTAACCTTTACTTTTGCTAAGATCTACATATGTTAGTAGTAAAATTTATGAACAAGTGGATTCGATCGAACGTTTGATTGAAAAGAAACAATCATTTAATTTCTTGAATAGCAACATTTATCTTTGCTTTTTGTTACAAATAAAATGTATTTTTCGATCTTTAAATGACGTTCATTCGGAAATTTTAATGGTACCATTTAGATAATTAAATTATCTATTGAAATATGAAAAAAATCGAGAGATATAGTTAACAAAAAAACTGTCGATTGCATGAAACCAGAAGCAAGGAAAACTTGAAATTGATGCAAAAATGTTTTTTTAATAAAATTGAGCTGTTGGAGAATTCTATAATTTTACCAGGCACAGTATATTTTATTTCGACCAATATATACATTTTTAATAATTCACTCTTATTTGTGACCGCAGTGTATGTAACATAAGGAGGATTTTTTGCTAACATAAGACGCTTAAGGCACAACTCTTAAAACAAGTACAAGAGCCAAGATTTTACTTCTAGGCTATATAAGCTATATAATCTCAGAACCTGTTTCCATCACGTATCCAACCACTACTGATAGAACTTTCAGACAACAAACAGTTGCTTACAAAATCGACGTTATTGAAATAGGAAAAAAGCTTTCTATAACTTCGTAGATTATATATGTACCTACATCTTATGCTAATATCTGAGTTTGTACAGCAAGATAAAGCTCAAATGGGACATTTTTATTATTATTATAGATCGTCATTTTTTTTAAGCAATGCACAGAATTTCTATTTAGAACAATGTAGTATTTCGAAAATATTTTCGCAAAAGTGTTTATTGAAACCGAATGTTTGACCCTGTTTGTCGCAATAACATTACTATTAACTATCATGCAATACAATAATAGAAGTGTCACCGTTTAAATATGCATATGCAATCGTTCAACGAAACGTATGGGTTTCTCATATTGCTGTTAATAGGGTTTATGACTTCCATGTGCATTCGAATTTACTGCAAACTGCATATAAATAAATTAATTGGAATTGAGAGCAATATTCTGAGAACCAAAAACAAACCTCAATAAAGCACAAGGAAGCTTTACTTGCAAGTGGAATCTTAATATGGGAATGAAATGAATAACAGTTCCCAGAATTCCTACTTTGTTTATAGAAATACCACAACTAGAGCATGAATTGTTGATAAAAATTATGTTTAAGACAAAATATACACATGCTTCGTATAGTTTGTTTAATAAACACTACAGTTGTTCGAAAATGTAATCATAGTTATCTTGGTGTACTTCAGGAGCTCCTACCTGAAATTGTTTATTGTTTTGGCGCCGTTGTGATAGGATAAATGATCTTAACGTAACAATAATTTATAATCTATTTTCTTTACATTCTGTTCCCACCTTAACGTAACAATAATTTATAATCTATTTTCTTTACATTCTGTTCCCACAGTGATAATAATACTAATTATAATGCATTTATTTATCTTAAGTCCTTGCTGAACAGAATTTTAAAAGATCTTATTAAATTTGTTAATAATTTTATGGTACTTTCTAACAAGATACAGATGAACTTTCACATAACTCACCTTAAATATAACGAACATTTGCTTTTAACAAACAAGGAACTTCCCGAATCATAACCCAAATACTTCCAATATATTCTAAACTTGCTTACGACGAAATCGATTATATCGAAAATTCGGTCATGTTGTTCGGTTATAACGAACTAAATCACACAGCAGTTGTTCAAGTTGGATCAGATTGGTAGTTCTTGTTACTTTGGGAGTAAAAAACGAAATTGTCAATTATTGTTCTAATTTTGAAATTTCATTTATCGAAATGAAATCCATAATTAAAAACAACAAAGAAAACTTAAAGGGATACATTGAATATAAAGAATGTCGAGGACCCTTGTGTGGTTACCAAATAATACCAATAAGTGATGAAATTTTATAATGTAAAACGTAAGAAATATACCGATAAACGGTGGAAACAACGTTAAAGGGGCATTCAATATGCTGCAAAGTATAGTGAAAAAGATATAATCTCTCGAAACATTTTTGCCACAGGTTTTTGAAGGCTTCAACAGATTTTTGAAATGATAGAAATCGCTTTTAACATATATTTTTTTTAACATTCGGGAACAAAACGAAGTCGTTAGGTAAGAAATCAGGAGAATACGGACAATGAGAAATTAATTCCATGCTTTTCTACTTCAAATAATCAATTGTTTGACTGCTGTGAAAAAGCTAGCATTGCCATGCGACATTGCCAATTGCCTTTCCTGATTTCATCGATGACTTCTGGCAAACAAATTGTTGTATTCGACCCTCCAAAGCGGTGTTTGCGACATATCCAATGCGACGAAAGAAACAAGCAATCATTTTCTTTGAAGCGCATCGCGAACACAACTTTTATTGGATTCGGTTAATCTGGAAACATCCAAACAGTTGATTGTTGCAAAGTTTCCGGCTCGTACGAATATATACGAGGTTACGATGTTGTATTAGGATTTTGAAGTTTCTTTCTCAAATTTGTTGAACATTTCCTTACACTAATTGATACGTCCGTTTCTTGTACTTCGTCAAATTATACGGAATCTATCAGGAGCAGATTTTTTCGCGCTTAAATGTTCATGCAAAATTGAATGTATTGCAGCCTTCGGTATATTAAGTCACATTCTGATTCTATTTAATAATGTTGTGGGCAGCATCGATATTTTAAGGTATAATACATAAGCCAACATTTTTTACATTTGCAGCAAGTTTAGGAACAACTTACATTTCTACTAATTGGCTCTAGTTTTTGAAATAATGCATAACAACTAAGTTTTCATTATTTCCGACAATTTTAATTTTTATTTCACCGGCTTTTTCCGACATGTTTTCACGCGTAGTACCATGTATCGCGCTGGTACCGTCGAAATGACGTAGCACCTTAAGGTGCGCTCTCAACCTGGGGTTCATGAAATAATTTGTTAAAGCCTTACACAAAGAAAGGGAATGCTTTAAATATATTTGTAGATCGTTCCCCAAAGTAAGTTTAGAAAGATTAAAGGCTGGATTTTTTGATGGTCTTCAATTTCGCAAGCTCATTAACGACTTGAATTTCCTAAAAGCCACGGACAAATGTTGAAGCTTCTGCCTGATGCTCTTGTTACCGTGCTTAAGAACTTCTTAAGTAACAATAAGGCAGAACATTCTGAAGAACTCGTGCGAAATATGCTGGTTAATTTTAAGAGAATGGGTGCTGATATGAGCATTACACTTTCTGCATAACTATTTGGACAGATTTTCGGTAAACCTTGGTGAATTTAGTGAAGAACAAGGTGAACGATTCCATCAAGACATAGCAAAGGTATCAAGGAAGGTGGGATAGACACACGATGGCAAACTATTGTTGGAACCTGGAACATGTGCTTTTCAAGTCCAATTCAATAGAAAATCATACAGACGGCGTTTTGCCTAGCATGTGTAGTGATATGTTTTTTCTTTTACTAGAAACATATTTTTTAGTTTTATATTCATTTTATTTTGTGTAATTATAATTTGAGGTATTTTTCATCTGTCTGCCAATAAATGTTTAATTTTTTTTGTTTTTTCTTTATACCTTTTCAAGAAAGCATTATCATAAAAATTAGAACCAATATGACAAAACTGCTAGCAAATACGGAACCAGCGTCACTAGGTTACCCTGAAACTACTCTAATAACGGTAACAATAAAATCGCTGTTGGCCAGTGGTATGTTCTTCACCGAACGCTTGCTTAAAGCGAACACAGGAAATTTATTCGAGTTCATCCGTATTGTGATTATGAAACTATAAAACTACGATATAACAAATTTATATGATGCACCTGTTTGTTTTTTATTTCCTGATATTCCAGCTAATATGTTATTATCTATGTAAATTATTTTTATTGCGACTTTAATTCGCATTCTTACAAAATTTTCACTACTGCAATAGCGGGTAATTCAGATATCAGTGGTGTAATAAGCAGAGCTGCACTATCGAAAATCGATAAAAATAATTGCTAATAGCTAAGCAGATATTGCATATACTAAAAATTACATTGAATTGATCAACTCCACAATCTGATTGTACCCCAAAGGTGACGTAGCGACAAATTGGACGTTGATACTGATAAGATTATGAAACTCCCCGATAATCGGAGGAACGTGAATTTTCGAAGGTCAATCGGAGAATTTATCACAGCAGACAACAAATCATCTGTATCGGACGATGTTCTAGCGTACTCAACGATGCCGCCATAAATTTTGTAGATAAACATCTAAATAAACTATGTATTTGAAAGGATAATACCTTGGGAGTCGATAATGAGCTGCTTAAAGGACTTTGAAATTACATAGCGCCCCATAAGCTTTTTGCGTTTAAAATATTGATAACGCGTTTTGCTCATTACATCACGCGATTTTTAAAAATAGATTAAACCCGGGCAACAAAAATTAATTTGGTGATGTCCAACAAAGGCCATGATTGTTATTTTCTAGGTAGATTTTGAAGACTTATGATGGCGCCTAATTTCTAAAACTAGGTTTGCAAATTTTTGCCAGAAATACATCATTTACGGTAGTTATTAAGTAAGGCTCCAAGGAGTATGGCAACTCAGCTACAATTAAATTAATTAATTATTCGACCAAAAGGTCATGTTTTTGATTTACCTATATAATAATCTAGAAAGATTTTGAAGATTTATGGTAGCTTATTATTGCAAACACCAAATTTGTTTTGCCATATTGGATAAAAAAAAGCAATGGAAATTGTTTTGGTAATACCCGACAAAAACCATCATTTTATTTTCGAGGAAGATCTTGAAGCCTTATGAAGGATGCTAATTCCAACAAAAATTGTCGTAGGTTTATCAAAGTCAAAACATGACTACAAACAATAAATGAATTTATTTACTGTAGTTGTCACATTTTTCCTGTTTACTAAATCATAAGCTGCATATAATCCGTGCACTTTTCATATTTATACAAATTTATTACTTGATTAGGGGGAATTTCAATTAAATAAAAAAAAATATATGTCCCAATAGAGAATCAACAGAAGAAGTCGTGTAAAAATGAAAAGATTAGATAAATTGACTGTTTGGAATCAAAAAGAATAATCTTGGTATGATAATTTTGATTGAAGGTCATCAAAAATGTATGATGCCAAAATTCTATACTCTGTACTTATTACCACGGAAGTTAACACTATATACAAGGTTGCACATTTTTTTTACTTGTTATAAAGTTATGCCATGTATACCAATGCCAATGACTAGACAATTTTCCAAATAAATCAGAACTGACTAACTAACAATAGCTTATGCGAACGTGGGGTCCTTACCGTCGTGGTCTATAATTTTACTTCCAGCTGATTACAAACGTAGCGAATGCGTTTAAAATTAAATTGCGTCCGTGCTTCGCCATGTTATGCAAGTAAACTGCTTCAATTTAGCGTCACCGCGTGATCTATAAACACATGCATACGTGCCAAAACAAAATAAAAATATTCTCTATCATGGAACTCCTTTTGAAAGAGAAAGCCGCACGTGAAAAATATTCGTATGAGGCTTCTCGGTTTAATTTTATGTTTTCTACGAAGACGGCATTTTAGAACGCCCACCAATAGTCAGCTTCCTATTAATCTTCTGTGGGAAAATAGATTAAGCACACGTAGCCGGTCAAAATTTAATCATTAACAGCTGTAAAAATATATAATAGTAAGTAGGTTGGAAGGATTTGTAAAAATACCCCACTGATGATTTAAGAAACTAAGTTTTGCCGTTTTAGATGATGTTGCCAAAATGCCGGGACGATTACGGAATCTTTGGAGCTTGTCTCTACTGGTTTAGCTCATGCGAAGATGTTTATGTTGTCCTTCCGAGACAGAACCAGTAAACTTTATTAATATTTCACCTGAACCTAAATACTTTTGAGAAATAGTGTATACAAGATATAGCAGATTTTTTCGATTAAGTATACCTAAACTAAAAAAGAATAAGCCTGTTTTACTCTCCTTAGTAACCTTGACCTCGTTTAGGTCAAGTTCTGATCTAGAGAAGCAAAAAAATTCAACATTCTCGTCTTAATTCTCAAATTATTGCCTACAACACGTGATGCACGTACGGAATAAAAACTTACCTTATCCTAGCTACAAACAGATAGGTTCAATGACAACTAAAATCAAACAAACTGTGTATTACAAGCAATAATATCCCCACATCCGGGTATTCTCACCACTATATCTGAAGGTATGTGGTCTCTTTGGTGATTGTTTTGTAAATACCAACATTTATCGACTATTCTAAAAACCTGCCGATGTAGTTTGTAGGTTCTGTCGTCTTTGAATGTGAACCATTCCGTCATCCACAAGATCTCGTAACTCTCGCGAAGGCTACAGACTTCGGGAAGGCGTATACAGTTCCTGTACGCTACAAAGAATCCAGTTGATCGAGCAGATAACATTTTAAACAGAGGTGAATTGCATTCACCGTACAAAATTTAATATCAACAGCAACGTTTATTTAATATTGAGTTTTATTCGTTTCCAAACAGGTATCTAACATGTTTTTTTTTTTCTCTGGTATAGCAAAAACTGCGTATAAAAATAATTTTCGCATCATTTCACATAAGGAGGTAATTGAAACATTTTAATGCATTGCTGTTGATACTGTTTAAAGGTGGCGAAAGTATCATAAAAATGATGCTTTACGATTTCACAGCAAAAAACAAAATATATACAGGATGATAAAAAAATTATTTGGATATTTTATTTACTTATTGTTCTTATATAATATCGAGTATTATGCGAAAATATTCATATCCAAATACCTTTGGGAAAACAATAAGGTCCCAAAGCTAAAAAAAAAAAGTAACAATATAAAAACCGAATAACACATTTATAAAATAATCTCTATAAAAAATTTATAATAATTTTTTTTTGTTATAAAGCTCGATGAAGTAAATGAATAAAAAATCATGGCAAATAGTAAATTTTTTCCTGAACGTTCAGGCTGTCATTTAACGTTTCTTTTTAGGTAACCTTGCATGACAACAGGAGCAACTTTCTTGAGTATCGTGATATTTCTTATGTTAAAATATAACATATGTGGTATCGTTGGATTCGTCTCTGGATTATCTTTTCAGAAACGTAAATATATACGGGATGTTCAGTTTGAGATAAGAGAGAGGTGATACCGGAAATACAAATAACCCAAAAAGTTAGTTCATAAAAAATATGAATCGATCTGTTTGTGTGACAAAAAAATATACAGTGTTCTGAATAAATGCCATCTTACGTATAGTTCAATAAACTTTGTATATCCATCACATAATAACGTACATAAAAATTAGATTTATTAAGAGTTTATCTCGCACGGTTCTGTCATCTCAAAGTACTGTTTGTGGCGTATTATCGAAGAATGTTCCTTTTTAATATATATAATCGATTGTAATTGAATTGTTTATTAATAAGATTTATAGCATCTCTGTCGTTAATTGTAATTTATTACGTTTTAGATTGCCGTGACATTGTCATCGATGCTTTCGTCCCAAATTATTCCAACTACCAATAGCGAGATCTAGGGATCATTGTTCTCTCGTGCATATTTCATATTTCGCGTATTAAATGCGATTAAATCTACTTACTGGTTTATCTGTCACGATTAAAACTACAACACCACAAACAAAGTACTAAATTCAACAGAAATGGGATACTTTCAGGCCTTAAAGAAAATTAAAAAAATATTCAAAGGTCTTGAATATCTTTAAAGGAAATAGTTTCGATTCTATTCTATATATTTCATTTGTTGCCTCTTTCAATTTAACAGGCAGACAGAAAATAAATCTGGTAAATATAATTATGTAACTAAAAGTGTAATACTATGAATTTTATTACATCAGTGTCAACATGATTGTATTCATGACGATCTTTATGGCTCGACATCAGTCAATCTCGTCTAGGTCGTAGTGTAGAACAAATTTGTCTGGTGGAGGTGTGTCACGACTACAAATTAGACGCATATTTTCGCGGTTTTAAGCTCAAAGTTTCCATTAGCAGTGATAAGTAACCACAAGTCGTTGTTACATATCAATTATCCCAATACAAGATTGATGTTAATATGTTAATATATGCGCACTTGTTAAATTTAAACCACTAGGTACCGGAAAGTGGTTAATATTAATAGAGTAATAAATTAAAATGTTATTTACATATAGATTCTATAAATCTCAGTGTGATTGTTTAAAATTAAAATAAATGCCAATTTTTCAAAAAGCATTGGAATCTCCTTGTTGTGCTATACGATTATGTAATATCTTTCTATATCTAGAGAACTATTTCGAACAATTATCTAGAACATACATTATAGGTGCTAATGAATATGTATTTGAAGGGTTTATCAGGAACCATAATTTAATATTTGTTCCTCACAATACGTATGACGAAATCAATAAAGATTCTTTAAATTCCCACAATATATTTTGTGGGATATTTGTGGGTAGTAGCGGCCTCTATTGAATAAAGGCTACATGATTATTCATGGAGTCCTCACCGACTTAATTGTCAATTCCTTTTTTTTAATAATTAATTTTACAAATTACTTTCAAATTTTGAATATAAATATATTTTGAATCCTCAAATAAAAAAAAATAATTTTCCATTACTTACCAAGAAATTTATATTAAAAATAATTGCTATGTTTGCTGATAGATGTCACTTGTATGTCTGGGCGTTGTCATGTGTCAAGTAAATGCCGCCACCTGCAGGATCTTTATAAACTAGTCATTTCATACTTAACGGTTTGCTTAAGCCCCCCAAAGCTTTTGTTTTATAAAATAAAACATAGATTTCTTTAAAATATTTTTTTACTTAAAAATAAAACATATATTACATTAAATATTTTAAATAAATCTAAAACATATAACTACATATATTCTATTACATATTATATACAGCTTATAAATTATATGGTAAAATCGTATTTAAATAAGTACAAAAAAATAAATCTCTAATGAACAAAATATACAAAAATAATTTAATTAATGGGAAGGAAATTACAAATAGATATGTACTAAATATTGGCAATGATATGATTGATTATTTTTAATTTTCTTTGGCCACGTCGAATTGGACAATTCTACTTTATAAATTGTACGTTAAAATGAACACTGGTGATATTCAAAATGTCACCAATAGATATTCAAACATCACCAGTATATCAAAGAGGGGTTGTACGCGTTTTAATTTAAAATGTAATTCGTTAATAAAAATAACAATTTCTTTATTGGGTCACCAAATACGTCAGTGACAATAACCACTGTATGTTCTTATCGATTCCTCAGTATAAACTTTCCCTGGTATAACCCCATAGTCTGTATGGTGATGGGGACATTTGTGGTTGTGTGGACATTGACATAGAGTGTTCGTATTAACTTCCTCTAATAATTCAGGACGCTTTCTAACTGTGAATAGGCGACATGGCTCTTTTCTTTGGCACTTCATCCTCTGCAAATGTTACTTATTTAAGATAATCAAACTTGGGCAAATTACAAATAATTTACACTCTGAGGTGAACAAGCAAATGAGTATTCATAACTTGTTTTCCCATCTACAGAATGGAATGCGTGTCTATTTATTAA
Organism: Oryctes borbonicus; assembly: GCA_902654985.2. Classification (NCBI taxonomy): domain Eukaryota; kingdom Metazoa; phylum Arthropoda; class Insecta; order Coleoptera; family Scarabaeidae; genus Oryctes; species Oryctes borbonicus. Next base: position 5,603,714 of record LR736882.1, read on the forward strand.
ATACGTAACAGAATTCCTTGGGCAATGGCAGTGGACAATTTGTTCCGTTGCGTTATTCGGAGTTAAAATCAGAGTCCATGTGACGTCTCTGAAATATCTGAAACACCAAAATAAATGCATCGTTTAAATTTCGCAACAATATCAAATAACTTTAAAAGAAAACAAAAGATGTTACGTTCAACTTCCTTTGTGTAACAGCACACCTCTATGCAAAAGATTTTTTTTAATTTCTCTCACGCCTATTTGTTGACTACGCCAGGTTTTTAAAAGGTATAAAGTTACCGAACGTTAAATACCTGCACTTTGGGAGCTTCTTCACAGATTCGCACATTTTATATTGTCTGGTCTTGTCTGCTATCGTAAAGCCATCGTCTGAAACAAGCGAACCAAGGCATATCTTTTTGTTTGGGCATCTACATTGCCGTTCAAGCCAAGGCGATTCGTACAGATCTACTTTACTGCATACTGCACGTGGACTGCATACTGGAAGATCCTCTTCTTGATTCTACAAAAATACAAGGAACTACAGTAAATACAAGAATTATTTAAATCACATAAATTACTACGAGGGTAGCGTCTTCAATGTTTACAAATGACCACAAAGTGGTGGTACTGAGATTAGATGTCACTATTGTGAAAAATGAAAATTTCAATAAATGATTGCTTGTTTTTTCGTTATACTGAACAATAAATATTTTTTTAAATTTCAGGGGGTATTTTAATTGGTAACTTCGACAATGGTAGATGTATTTGCAAATTTTTTAGCGTAACGAATTTATTGTCGGAACTACCATCTTAAATCGTCCGCGAAATATAAAAAATCATTTATTTGCGTTGTCCAAAATCAATTTTCATAAATATAATGCTTTAGAATAAGGAATAAAATCACGTTGTACTGCGTTCAAACTCCATTTTACTGGAAAAGCAGTTGATTTCAGTACAATAATACCAATACTTTTCAAGATATGTAATTATGGTAGCTGCCCTAAGGTTAGGTAATTCCTCATCCCACATGAACGAACCTCAACCGTCCAGAGAATCTTTTGACGGAATTGTTGTACAAACAAGAAGAAAAAGCAATTATAAACGAAATTTAACTTCCAAAGAATAACGGAAAAAGTCTATATTAGCTTTATCAAAACTCTAATTACTTTGATGTCTTGAAGATTAAGGAAATTAAACAAAAAATGTATTATGGAATAATTTCATTGTTTTCGTAGAGAGGATTTTATTCAATGCTATTAAGAACGAAAATTTAGATATTATAGCTTTGAGAGTATGAATTTCCTTGATTAATTATGTGTGACGTGGGACTTAACTTTATCTAAAGCTGCTTCTGATTGTATCACTATAAGATATTAATTGCTTTATAGAAATTAATTACTAGAATACATATTGTAATACATAGTTATGACTACAGTATTTTGATGTCGTGTTTGTCTTGAATCAACTCCTTAATACTATCGAAATTACATATTACAGAAAGCAAGCAAACATAAACGTAGAATTAATTATTAATTTGAGATAGAGGAATTGCTTGCTACCGTATTATTAATAATCCAATCTTCGTATATACTGAATATAATTATCTCTAGATCACTCTACGTATCCGTAACACATGTTGGTGTAACAAGGCAAAGGACCAATAATGGTCTTGTAACGAGAGGAAAACATGAAATAACTATAAGCAAAAATTGCGTATACGCCAACGTAGATCTTGTCCGTTTGTACGCATAATTTCTATAATTATGGGAAATCTCTCAAATCCAGCAAATAAGTACGACAATTATTAGTAAAATGCTACAGTTTTTATTAACTTTCTATTTCCTGTCTTACGCCGAAGACAGGAAACAGAACTCACAGAATTTTCTTTCATTCTTATATACAAGTATAAGTCTGTACGAGCACAGGATGTAGAATAAGTGATAATTTATCGAGTTGTTCTTGTTCTTGACACATACATCTTTGATATATGAAGACAGATGTTGACGTAATCTTCAAATTAAATCCTATAAACTACACCACGTTAAAAAAAATCGATCTAAAACTTTTAAAAACAACTCTATCCGGAAAAAAATATATAATACGTAATTCTTTACCATTATTTTTTTCTAAAGTATTCTCTTTGAAAATTGATATTTGTAATGTAAAAGAAGATTGTAAACAACTTTCAATTACAATATTAATCGACATTTTTACAAATGAGGGTACTTTACTCTAAGGAACAATTTGAAATTTTCTTTATTTCTGCTAAACTGGAAGTATAATTTTATATATGATTGGCTAAAATTTAGTTTGAAAGGATGCGTAAACTTTTATCTTAGTAACATATTTTTGAAATATTAACAATAAAACAATTTTGCATTTCCACGAAGTTTCATAGGAACAGAAACTTTTTGATTACATATATTCCGTTTCAACGAAAAATTTCTCAATGTCGGAGTTAAGAATTTTCCTCCATTTCGGTGTTAATTCCGCAATGAAAACGTTCATCTTTCCGGTGTTAACATTAACCCGTTTCAACGATACATAACTTTCCTCCACGATGTAACAATTCTCCACTTCCGTGTTAACATTTTCTTCCGCAGTGTAAAAGTTCACCATTCCGGTGTTTTGCCTGTTTGCCCTGTTTCGGTGATACAACTTTTTCTCCACAGTGAAAAAATTCTCCGATTAAGTTCAGTAAAAGAATCTCCCAACCGGTGGTAAAATGTTTCTCATGCGGTGAAAATCCTCTCTTTGAGTTTTACTATTTTGATATTAAAATGTACTAATAAATTCTCGAGTTTGGTGCTAAATATTTCAGCTGTAGTAGAAAAGCTCATCATTTCAGATTCCATCACAGTCTAAAATATTTCTGTTCCAAAGCAAGAAAGATAGAATTGAGGAGAATAGGCCAGCGAGATTTCCATATATAAGTCTTCTGGATTATTTTTTTATAGGGAGCTGTTAAAAATAATATTCGTAAAGCTGATATCCCCACAAAACCTTGAACAGCTTGAAGAACTTCTTGATAGATTCCAGAATGCCGTAGAGCAATTCAAAATGCCAGAAAGCGTGCTTAATTGTGCATTAATCCAAATGGCTAGTTATTTAAGCGTTGTTGGTTTTTCTATTGTTATTGTCGTTATTGTTATTTTCATTTACTGTTACAAATAGGATGTAAAGTTTACATAAATTGATTTTTATTTAAATTGTTTTTAACATAAACATTACGCGGCTCGATCAAGTTTCCATCAAGATATAGAAGAACTCGCTATTGTTGTATTTCTGTTCGATAAATACAAATTATTTAACATATCTCATTTCTTTTCATTGGAGCACGATATTTTTCTATTGCTAATGAACGATAGTTGAAATGTTTGATAGTTTTTCGTTGCATCCGCATTAACCCTTACAGTTAATAAAATTTTGATCAATTTCTATGAAATTGTTTCCACCAAGCTCATAAATTCTATGTAATTAACAATAAAATAACGACCATGACACTACTTATTAATTAATAGTTAAAAATACCGTTTTTCAAATGAAAAATATCTCAATGGTTGGATCAGGTTTATCTCCACTTTGTTATCAATTCTCAATCTTCAAATTTTGAACAATTTGATCCATATGATTGGTAAAATATAATCGTGTTAAATAAAATGATATTGAAAATAAATTTACATCTCGTTTCCTCTCAATATTGTCGGGAAATCCTTAATTGCTCTACTATACTCGACAAAATCTCATAGCAGTACTCAAGCCATCGCTTCTCGCATAAGTAGAATTACGTTTTAAGATGCGTGAATGTAAATAGGGATCGGACGGCCTCAATGCGGATATTATGTATTTCACTTCCTTTCCTTTCAAAAGAACACAATACCCGGAGAGCAAGGGACAGGATCTGTACCGCGTAGCTTCCGGTTCTTGTATTTTCAATAAATTCTTGCCCTATCCGTATAGAGTTGTATAGCCGTATACAAATACGACTAACGATGGTGAATACCTTCGGAAATTATGTAAAAGGACTCCTTATCATCGAAAATATAACAAAGGAGTTGATAAAAAGGATAGGACTTCATGTAATTGAGGAAGAAATAAACCTTTTCTAGAAAGCGATAAGGCAAAAATCTTTTGCAGTTGTATAGATCATCGAAATTTATTATTTTGAAAGCTTGACTTATAGCTAGGTTCATTTCCTAGTAAAAGTTAAGATTTATACCTGAATTTAATATTCTTTGTTTTCTTCTGGGAGAATTGATTATTATTAGGGATTATTGTTATATGTAAACGGAGGAAAGTACCATTTACAAAACCTAATGCAATTTAACTTCGTAAGATAACTGTTGGCTTGGCATAAAACATCCAATTGCTTCTGTAGATTGTATTTGACTTCTGTACAGTCACTAGCAAACAGAACTCTATATTTTTGTCTGAATTTAACACGGAATTTCATTAAAATAATTGTTTCCATGTAATACGATGAAGTATTTGTTTAATCGTATTCCTTGTGCTGACTGCGGTATCTGTACAGTACAGGTTTGTTTTTTAAACTAAAATGACCGTATAACAACAGTTACAATAGACGCAACTAGTATTCTGCTCGCGACTATACCTGTTAGCGTTATGAATGGACTTGATTGTGAATGGTAAGAGAATCTCGTAAATTTGTTGAGTGCCTAATTGCCTAAGGCAATCTTTAACCTACGAGAAGTAAGCTGATTTCCGTGAAGGCGCGAAGAATACCTTCGCTATATTATACCTACACTTATGCAACAGCGTATTTGTATAGATTTTTTTTGTATACTACAAGAATGTGACATTCCTTTAATAAACATTGTTTAAAATTTATTTATTTAAAAACAAGGGGAAATGCCCTCAAAAAATGTTAATAATATAAGAAGCCATCCATGTACTAATTTAATTTTGATCGCCCATATCCTTGATCCAATAGGATGTAAGTTAAATTAATATTAATTATGGTATATTTAAAATATTTGGTTCGAAAAATACACGTAACGACTTCCATTCACTAAAATTTGGTCTATATTGCATAAGATCTTAAAGAAACCGGAAATCAATAAATGATTCATTTCAGAAAAATCTCCAAATTTATACTTTCTACTTCCCCAAAATATTTAGATTTTGATTTTAGTACCTGCTATAAAAATCATTCGAATGTTTTATACTATCCTTAAGACTCACCCCTATTTGATATAATATTCTTAATCTGGTTGAATCCCCTTGGATTTTTTTCCTGTGGTGGTGGCTACGGTGTTGGTACATTTCAAGAGTTAATCTTGAAGCAGTTATTGAAACTACAGTTAACACTAGCACTAGAAGAACTTGCGATATCATTATATTTTTTTCTTCGTCTCTGTTATAGCTTTTTCTATCTTTAGAAATTCACGAATTGTTTAAGTAATATAAATAATCTTTACTATATCTGTTCATCGTTAATTTAACACAATTCGATCTCAGATCAAGACGGAAGTTTATAACTGATATACTGCGCTATGTTTTCTAAGATTTTTACAAGAATTAAATTACGTAAGATTCACGTAGTGTATGCTACCTGAATAAGTTCTTGTATCGTATTACTTGGTGCTGCTCTTAAAATATGAATGGAGTCTGACTACTTGATGACCTCTGGGTGCTATTTGTACCACCTGTTAAACTACCAGGTGTTTTCCAGGCTATGCATGTACCCTAGTCTATAAGAGAGGGGACTCTTTAAATTCTAGTGGGCGTTACTTCCAATTGTACACATTTCATTCATGATTTCTTCAATTTTACTAAGCCTACTACTACTTACTATACTACAACGACAATATCTACTTTGGACGATGGCGCATTGCTATCTTTAAATGTAGTAACTCGTCAAAAAAATTCTACATATTCAAAGCATTTTACATTTTTTTAATGTTACTTTATACGAAAAACAAATTTTGGAGATTCAATACAATAACAATAACAATAATAATTTTTCCAAGTACAAATTGAAGATTACGTTTACGTTATTTATTTCACATACAGAATTTTGCGAATTAATAAATACATGAAAACTATTAAAAGGTTGGTAGATTATTTAAATGTTGTAATCTTATTATTAAACAAAAAATAGTCAAATATGCTATTGCTATGTAGTTTAGTTTCGTCAAAATACTCACTTTTAGCTTTAATGATTTACATGCAGGTTTAAAGTTACCTCAACACGAAATCATTACATACCAAATTGTATAATAATAATTCTTCTACATCTGCTATACTACGTTATATGAAAAAATATTTGGCGGAATCCCAGAATTTTAAAGTCAGAATATGGTTCAGAATGGTTCGTATTGAAAGAAAAAGTCATCCCTACAAACCTACATGGGTAGTTCGAGAAGTTCTAAGAATAATGATTTGTTTCTAGTAAGGATCATCAGTCACTAGACAGCTATCGAAGTCTCACTTATATTCATCGCACGGTTTCATTTTTATTGTCAATTTAAGCAAAAGTTTTTGTTTACGTAGAAAAATGGAAAAAAGTGAGCATCAAGGTGTGAAAAAACTGAGTTGGATGATGTTCATGGCACGTCTGTTCCCGTGTTAGCAACCGCTTACAATTGGGTAGATCAGTTTAAACGCGGGCCGTACATCCACAAAAGATCAACAGCGTTCTGGACGCCCAGTGGAAGTGATTGCCCCCAAAATGATTAACAAAATCCACGATATGGTTTTGAATGATCGACGAATCAGACATATCACAAGGTACAGCGTTTTCAATTTTGCACGATGAAAAATATCGGGTGCCACATTTGCTCTGAGGGGAGAATAAACGTTGACTCTGAGGCTGTTTTGACGCTTCTCCGTCGCAATTCTGACGAGTTTCTCCGTCGATACATAACTATGGAAGGAACATGGATACACTGTTACACTCCAAAAACAAAGGAAGAGTCAAAACAGTGGATTTTTGAAGGCGAACGTGTTTCAAAGGAGGCGAAGACGATGAAATCGGCCGCCAAGGTAATAGCCTCGTTTTTTTAGGATGTACGCGAAATCATCTACACTCATTACTTGGAAAAAGTGCAAACAATAACTGGAAAGTATTATGTATCGATATTGGACCGGTTGAGCGAAGAAATCGAGAAAAAACTTCCTCATTTGAAAAAGAAAAAGATCCTCTTTCATCAAGACAATGCACGGGTGCACACCTGCTCAGTTTCGGTGGCAAAAATTATTGAATTAAAGTTCGAATTGGTATAACATCCACCACATTCGCCGGATTTGGCCCCCTGTGACTTATCTTTATTTCCAAATTTGAAAAAGTGGCTCGGCCGAACGACCCTCGTATTCTACTTCAAGAATTGAATGAAAACGATTTTAACTGACGTGTTGCATAATTGCCAATACTGATCGCAGGAAATCCTTATCGGATGATCCAGAGACCATAAAACGTAAACGCAGAAATTTGTGTTGACCATATTGTAGGGCTTATCAAGTACTATTTTCTAATGCTGGGAAGGGCGAAGAGAACTAATAGACAATAGTCTAAATCCCGATGTCTGGTTCTAGGAAGATAGGATGCTATTACATTATCAACTATCAGAATTGACAAGCAAAACTTCTTCTTGCATAACGCAAAAATATTTTAAGATCTCGCTACATAACTTGTATGTAAAACATTATTTTAAGAAAAATGTTTTCTGAGCTTCCTTCTTAATTCATTCAGCAGCTCAATGATGTAAGCTTAAAGCCATTAACTGTAGATGAAAACCTTCGCCCATTAGCCTAAACTTGGATGGAACTCGGTGTTGATGTAAGATAATTGAAAAATCGTCTTCTCTTAAAATTTAATTAATTTGTAGAGGTCTCCAACACCACCGAAGGAAAAGGATCCCCAAGCAAGTACAGAATATTTGAAATTTCGATTAGTCTGTTACGCTTTTGTTATTAGTAAAAGTTTTCAAGCACCAATTCACCATTTAAACCTATTTTTGTCAGATGCATTTCTATAGTAAGCGATGATATTGGCTTTTACGGGTTTCATTCAATTCTGTTCGAATTGAGCTGTTGATAAACCTTCCAGAAACATAGAAACAGATATTATTTTACTTACAACCAATGAAGCAGTTTGTTTAAAGGCAAATAAAAGATAATCAGTATCATATCCGCGAATCTCTTCTCTATCAATACTAAGAGCTTGTTAGCGCAACCATCTTAAAACCTTTCCATACACTATAGATAGCAGGAAACGTGTAACGGTAGTATAAGACTGCAATAATTGTTTTATGTATTTCATAGGCTCAACACAAAGAACATTATCTAAATAAAATTTAGCTCAAGTATCCTATTTAGTATTAAAACGCGAGTTCTTTAAATTTTATGACTATACATAGTGCTCTAGATGAAATAAAAGTTTAATAGTACCGGATACAATTTTAAATACCCATTTGACATGTTAGATATTACAGGAAGTAAAACTGCTTTTTTCTAAAGTTCTAATAGCGTCTTGATCTTCGTTTTTTCCGTGTATATAAACTGGTATCATTAGTAGTAACATTAATACGAGAACAGGAGACACAGTATTTCTGCTTTAACTATTCGGCTTCTCTAAAAATATTTTTAAATAAGTAAATATAATTATTTCGTGTTTGCACTAAAGTATCTGTAACTTCTAAGAATTCCAATTGTGTATTCCTTTAAGAAAAACGTTATATTCCACATCTGTTACATCCGGATATTAAAAAAGGAGGAGTACACCATTGGAATATAACGAAAATCTTATGGGAATCCGAAAACAAACTTGGATGTCGTTCAACATGCACACAGATTTACGCGAATTCCTTAGTTGACTTTATACCTGCTGAATTTTAATTTTTGTCGTATGTAGTATACAGTGCGATTCGAGATAATCAGACATTACAAGTTGATACGCGACTCTTGTTGGGTTTAAATTACGAAATTTCTCATCAGAATTCCCACAGTCTTTATCGCAAATTGATAGTATTGTTCGTGATATTTTTTAACAAATTTGGATCGTAGATTTTGCTTTAAGATATGTGTGCAATCGAAATTTTCAAGTATTTTACGATTAAATTTATTCGTTTTACAGATATTTTTTATTAGCAAAAAGGAAATTGCAGTTAGTAAATACTTTCTGTTCAGACTTGCTTAAAACCTATAAAAAATGTCGACGGAATGAAAGTTCAAGAAGATGATACCAATTCCCAAAAAGGGAGATCTAACAAATTGCGAAAATTATAAAAGGTTAACCTTGCTAAACGCAGTACATAAAATATTCACATCGTCTTCCTAAATAAAAACTCCTTCATGGAGTTTCACTGTATCTAGCGGCGGTATTTCAGTAACTTAGCAGAACAAATAGATTCACTTCAAACAATACAACCGAACAAACTGAATTAGTAATGTGTTCTAGGTCCTATCTCACCCGAAAGGAAATTCGTCCAAGTTTACGAGGAACTAAATTCTTAATTCCTTAATAAATTAATTAACAGATCCAATTAGAACGTAGTTATTGCGTGATCAGATGTGGAATATGCGTCACTTTAGGGGAATAAATTATATAATTGTTCGTTATTTTTATCAAGATCTGACGTTTGATGATTCAAAGAATAGATTAGCCGAAGTTAACACTTGTTCTACTTAAAGAGATATGAGAAAAATTTTAATTACTGCTCCGTTTCAGTTGTAATAAGAAGGATATTCTTTAGTTTATCAATTTCTTTAAGCGTTTCATAAATAGAATGCTTTACGTTGATTTACAAACACTAAAATAGGTTAAGGTTATCAATCACTTATATTAGAACAAATATTGACCCCATATTTTATATGAAGGTACATCTTCTTTATAAATAATTTAAGCTTGCATAGGCAACAATACTGAAATAACAGATAGGATAAAAAAAAAACGAGCAAACAATTGGGAATTGTATAGCATACGGGTGCTACAAATGGTAACAAGATACTCGTACTGCCATTTGCTAGAATCATTGCTGTGCTACAAGTACGACTTCATGGCGAATAAAAACCATCTTTCCCATACCATTAATGGCACTATAATTGAAAACGTCCGATCATCAATAGAAAATAGAGAACAAATATGGCAATATATTTTTCCATATAAATATCGATCCGACGTCTATATTGTCAGCAGTCTTAAAAGTACTTGGAAAAATGATGTATGGCAACATTGTCTGCTTTTTAAATAAATATGATTTATTGTCTACAACATGGTTTCACGAAAGAACAAATCCACTAAAACGGCAACATTTCAACTTATTAATGAGCTATATGAAAATTTGAATAGGAACGACAAATGCATTGCGGTTTTCATAGATTTAGTAGTAAAGTAAAGCTTTTGATATGGTGGACCATACCATTGTGCTGGACAAAATTTTTACGAGCCGGGAAATGAATAAAGTCGTATTTGCAAGACCTTACTCAAATTATTGAATTAATTTTAAAGTATCACGTCTATGGAATCAAAATCGATTCGTGGCCACAAGGGTCTATAATCGGTCCCTTAATGTTCACCTTATTTGTAAATGATCTACCAGGGCTGTCATCAGTGAATGAATTTATATGCAGACGATACCAGTTATCTTTCCTACGCGAATTCCAGATCAGCAGTGATCATAAGGAGCGAAGAAGAAATGCTGTAAGTTTCAGAACTGGTACAGTAGGAATAAGGAGGAATAAATATCTCAATTTAGGTAAGACCTGTTTTATTAATTTTACACCTGGCAACAGTAAAATAAAGGAGAGCTTATTGTTGAAAGTAAGAGGAAAATTTATACAACATGTTTAATCAACTACATTCTTAGGGCTTTACGTTGAAAATAGTCTAAATTGGGAAACACACGTTCGCCATCTCTCTTCCAAAGGTGTCTCCTACCTGCTATGCTATTTATCCACTTCGCTAGATGACAAATGTGGATATCTTACTTGCTTATTAGTATGCCAATTTTCACTGCAAAATTACTTATGGAATTACGTTTTGGGGCGCATCCAATTTTTCCAAACGAATATTTATATTGCAAAAAAATGCGATACAAAATATAGTTGGAGCGAAAAATTAAAAATTTGAACTCCAAATATCTACATTCTCGAAGTTCTTCTATATGTTAAACGCAATATAGGAAACTTTAACTTAATGAATTATTTTGAACATAGACTCGAGACCTTTGAAAATTCTCCTTTTACATAGGAATTAAATTATAAAATAGCACTCCCCAATTTATTAAAAACAAAGATTTGAAGCTAATTAATAGAAAATGCATTTTACACTGTTGATAATTTTTTGGATTCTAGTTAATAGTTACGTTTGTATTAATTTATATTCTATAACTTGGTTTAATGTTTATCCGTTTTATTGTTGTTAAATATGTATTTTGCGCAAAATAGGTTTAAGTTACTTTTTTTCCCTTCGATCTTTCGATCTCTTCCATTGAGATGTTTGTTTTGACTCGTCTTATGCCTCTTTGTAATGGTCTAATGGACAATAAACATTATTATTATTACTTAACTTTAAATTTAAGTAAAATTCGTGAGTTGTATGTAAACATTTTAGCAACAAATTGGTTACCTAAAAACAAGCTGTAGATCATATCTAACAAAGAGTTACATTTGTTCAAATGCAATAAAAGAGGAAGATCAATTATGAAAAGTAAAAAAATAAGAGGACCTATTATTGAGCCTTGGGCTATACCAACATTAGTTGTAAGTTTGCTAGAGAGCAAACTTACAACTAATTAAAACTGTATTGAAGTTGATAACTGGTATAATAAGAAACGCTTACATATTGTTATCTAGTCTTTAAAAGCGATTCTGTCCAGTCAAGCACAAGACCTTTAATACCACAAGCAACTTAAATCTTAAGTCTTAAGTCTTCGGCCTGGTGATTAGCTCTGTTACCCCATACATAGACTAGGGACATTTGAAAAATCTCGTTATTACATGGGAATTAAATTATATAATAGCGCTTCCCAATTTGTTAAAGCCACTGCAAATATTAGAAACTTCGAGAAAGCTCTCAAAAGCTATTTAATAGAAAATGCATTTTACACAGTGGATGATTTCTTAGATTCTAGTTAGTAGTTACGTTTTGTATCAATTTAGTATTCTCTTACTTGGTTTAATGTTTATCCATTTTATTGTTGTTAAATATTGTGTATATTGCGCAAAATAGATTTAAGGTACTTTTGTTTTTTTCGATTTTTTTCAATCTACTCTGCTTAGATTGTCATTTTGACTTTGTAAAGGTGTAGTAGACAATACATTTTACATGGCTGAGTATACTTGTGAAAGAAGTTTAAAATCTAGGATATATAATCATGATAAAATAAGTACATTATTTACAAAATATAATTTACAACTGTCTCCGGTTTTTAGATTAAAAGTAACTCTAATACTAGACTTTTTGTAATTTTAATGTACAATCCATGCCAACTGATAATGAGTGCGACTTTCACCCAATCTCGAAGCAAGGTACTAAAGTACTACAGAAATATAATAAAATAGGAGCTAAAAGCTTTACGTAAATGTAAGTCAAAACAAGTGATTACATCTTCAATTATAAACCAAATCAACACGTTTAATATCTTTTAAAACCTAAAGTTTATTACGAGGTGCTACTGAAATTTGAATGACGCGCAGTACCACCAAATGCCACTACATGAAGTTACGAGTCAGTATGCCAAGTGACGTCATTGGAATTGGGAATGTCTTCTATTGGTGAACAACTTTCCATTGTTCTGACTACTTATCTTTGCACTCCCAAGAGAACGATTTCGAACGTCGTAATGTACATTTCGAGAACTTTTGGGTACCACCTCGTATTATCTTTAGATAAACTTTATCTAACGTACGTTCACCATTTAACGATATGAGTCATCATTTAGCAGGAAAGCGATTTACCGTTAATTTATCTTATCAGTATTCAGACTGTTTTCATGCATAAGTAATATATTAGTTTGATGCTAAGGTCTGTCTAGTGCGATATGTGTTGTAGTAACAATATAGTCAGGTGAATAGTGCCCAATCAAACTTAGAAAAGATGAGGGTCATGCTAATCATGACAATCATAGGCTGGGTTTCGTCGAAACGCATTATCAATTGTCCCAATGAATGTAGATGCGACAACACGGGTTTGAAAAGGGTAACATGCACAAATCAAAATTTGGTAAATATTGGGGATGATATACCATTAGGCGTGGAAATTCTGGATATTTCTTACAACCAAATAAGTGAATTGTTTGATAACGAGTTTCTAGTAAGTTGGAAAATTTTTAATGATTGCAGTTTTGTAATCAACAGATAGCATAATCTATAAATTGAACCATATTTTTTTTATAGCATTTAGGATTCAAATACGTAAAATCTCTTAACATTTCACACAACAAAGTCAGCCACATGCACTTGAACTCATTCAAAGGTTTAAACAAGGTTAAAGTGATAGACCTCTCCTACAATGTTATAGAATATATCTTACGAGAATGGTTTGACGATTTACCAAATCTCAGACAACTCTACATGAACAATAACAATTTCTTCAAGTTAAAGGCTACTAGTCCATTGATAAGCAGTAAAACCTTAGAGGTAATTCATTAATTTTGAAATCAACAATTACTTAAGATATCTTCTTTAGGTTTTGGACGTTTCCAACTGCAAATTAACTCAATTAACAGCAGTATCCTTCACGCAATTGCCAAAATTAGAATCTTTAAAGTTAGATGGAAACTTTTTAATAGAAATAAGTGCCAGTGTCATAAAACCTTTGAAGAATTTAGAAACACTCAGTGCCGATAATAATCCCTTCAATTGCGGCAAAGTTATGAACGAGCTTAAGCAATACACCAAAGGAAATATCAAATACCCGGATCCTTGCAGCAAAGTAAACGCACCTACTCTAGAGAAATCGCAGAAGATGATTACTTTAGATGAACAACCCAAGCAGCAAAATGATTGGTTGTATGAAGAAGACGATAGTGATGAAAATATACCTTTTTGCAACTGTACAAATATGAATTACGAAGCCAAAGGATTACTTCTGGAGATAATAGAATTATCGCCAATATTATCTTTAGTTATAACCTTAGTCACTGGCTTTACTTTAGGGTTAATTATAGCTTGTAGTGTTCAAATAACGCCATCCAAGACGAGTGTTCAGAAACGTCCTAGACGTTATAGTATTATAAGGAGGACTTATCTCGAAAATACTGATCCTCTAGTGTTACATTGTGAGAATGTTTTTGAGTCGACACCTGTTACACCTAGGCGGATTGAGATGTACCCATTACGTTGACGATTGGTACATAGTTCAGTTGGTAAACTCTATTTTATATTACGATATTATTGGGAATCAAGTTGTTTACTTATATACTATGACGCTCTGATTTTCGCGCTTGTTAAGACCGTTAAAAAGCTTTTTCTTATTGGATTTTAAGCTAAAATTCAATATTTATCGGATCTCAATAAAATGGATGTAGATATTTATAAAAAGAAGTAACATATAAAACGAGAGTTTTGTGAAAAGCAGTAATAGTACTCATGAATGTTGAAAAAAATGTGCTTAGTTCAATGTTAAGTCTTTTAGAGCCAGTTTTTGGACATCATATTGATTGTTCATATCCTTTTGACTATGCTCAGAATATTGGATAATATCTTTAAAAAATGTCTGCTTTTAATTCTTCTAACTTTCATTCTGTAGGTAGTTAGTATTTAATTTCGCCTTAAATGCAATGGCTGTGTGGTGATTATTATTAATACTATTTATATATAATGTTTATATTCGTATTTATATTTATTAAAATACTTCAAATACATCTTCAACGATGTTTACAATGGCAACCTTTGGAAATATCGAGCTATATTCTATATAAAGATGTTTTACCAGGGCTCCTATACAAATAAACTGAAATCATATTTTTGAGAGCTCACGACTAAATTTGGCCAGGTGGTGTGAAGACTGCCATGGCTACGAGCTGGGATGAAATAGGCAGCATAGGCGTACAAGTAATCGATGGAGCTATGGCCGTTAAAAGTAATTTTAGTTAGGTTTAGGTATAGGTGCAGAATAATGCCCCGGCAAAATGTAGAGAATGTCCAGGTCTACAATTTTGTCGATTCGCCTCCGGGCTGTCACCTGGTAAATAAGATTTCTACAACACTTCGTCGGAAATGAGGATTTGCTGTGACAGTCAAGTTTCTTATATATTTCATCCATATATATGCGCATATAGGTATTAAACCGCTACGTGCCTTCAAGCCAAAGCACGATTCTAAGAAAACGAATTGGATGTGACGTTGATAGGATATCATTTTGGGATTTCTTGAAGGAAAAAATATAATTCCTATTTAGACACGAAACGGAAATCGAAGCTCGTTGATTTATATTTTTTTGTGTTATTTTTAATCTATAGATTACATTTTACTTCATTTATAAATTACATAGTTTCATTAAATTTCGATATTTAGATTATTATTGGCATCTAAACGATTTACTTTGTGAAATTTATTTTTAAAAGAGTTCACAAAAAAATAATCGAGTTACACCAGCTATTTCGGATAGATCGAAACCAAATTTTACAGAATCAAAATATTCAAGTAAAAAATCATTTCGTTCAAAGTTTATTAAAACAATTTACTTAAACTACAATCTTGGCCATTGAATTTAAAACCATGGAAAAAAGGATAGGTAAATATTACCTTTTTTAAATCTACATGGCCTGTACCTATCGCGAGAGAGAGAGAGAGAGAGTGAAATTCAATTCAAAACTACATTTCCCCTAAATTCTTCTTGCTCTATAAAAGTATCAGCATCTGCATATGGTGTAATAATTTCCTGCAGTTCAATAAGCTCTGCGCTAACCATTTCTTTAGCATCCACCTCAACTAAAAAATAATTCTTAATAATAAACTTATTCTTTCTTCTTAATGCAACATACTTCACTTTGTTTTCTAAACGCTTTCAACCTTTGGAAATTAATAATACATTCCATGTTTGTTGAAACTTGTTGAAACATTTTCCTTTAGTGACCCTGAAGGTCGACCTTGACCCAGATCCGTCGCAGGCGATTGTGAAACCGCTTTATTGACCTTGAGATGCAAGATCAAAGTCAACGAGAAGGTTTCACAATCGGTTGAGATCCTCTACTTTCATTCAAAAATAATCAACATAAGTAAAAATAAAGTACTTAAAAATTAAAGCATTTTGACTCTAAATCAAACCGTGCACGCAGCGAACAATAATCGATTTTATTCTCATTTATATATATATAATGTTTATATAAGAAATGCTAAGATAAAAAATATAATAACTTGGCATTTTTTGAATTTCGTGGTGATTTAAATAATATATGGCATATTCGCATGCATTACACCAAAAATTTGGCGAATATATCCTTTATTGCTTGAACTACCAATTTAAATCATCCGCCGGATTATTAGCCGGATTGATAACATTTTTACTATTTTCTTAATAGATTTAATTCTTTTCATATAAAAATTGCTCAAGTTCAACATTTTTTCATTATATTTTGGAAAATCATACCACGAATTATAAACCTATTACTTTGCTATATACAACTTTCTTGGTTAAACAAGTAAATATTACCAATCAAAAATGCTCTTGTTTGCTTTCCAACATCTCCATAGGCTGTAAGTTAGTTTACGTTGTAATCTTCGATATTTTCCTTTTTAGAATGTTTATTTTGCTCGCAATTTGCTCAAATATTGATTAAGTATATATCGTTGAAAGGAAATGCTGTAGGATGAATTGATTTTCCTCCAACTGTGAGGATATTCATTAATTTCATGTTATCTGGCATCTGTTCTTAATTAGTGTATACCATGAGAGTTGGTTTGATTTATCCTAGAGTAGAATTGATAGTTCAAGATAATTGATTAAATTTTGGCAACATTGTTTTTGATGTAAGAAGTATAATCTCAAAACAAAAGAATCTTCAGTTACCTTTAAATTCATTTATTCTTAAAACAGTTAAAAGATTAATTTAATTTGCACCAGGAATTCAAGATGCCTCTTTATAAAATTCTCCATTTTCCCTTACCACTATAAGCAAAATTTGAATAGAGCTGTATTGCAATATTATTTACTTAAGGAATAAACCGTTGCCCTTTGTAGATCCTTTATCCGGAACAAATTCTGTATGTGTTTTTTCAATAATTATTCTTAGATACGAAGGATACCTTATAAGCTTGTACAGAAACAATGAAAGAAAAAAAAAATTCGACACATCGGTTTAACGTTTTTGAAAATATTCACCGTTAAGATTTAATACACTTTTGGATGCGTTTGAAACAATTCTCCAAAGATTATTTTCCACTCTGAAGATGGTATCCCCAAAACATGGTTATTGAAGGTTTCAACATCTCGAGATGATAAAAATCACTGTTCACGCATTTTTTGTTTGACATTCGGGAACAAAAGGAAGAATATGGGCAGTTTCAGGGTAACTTATTGATGATTCCATATTTGCTAACAATTTTATCATATTGGCTTTAGTTTTTATAACAATGCTATTTTTTTAAAAGGTATGAAGAAAAAAAAAACAAAAAATTAAAATTAAAAATTTATTGGCAGACAAGCGAAAAATAGCTCAAATTATAATTATACAAAATAAAATAAATATAAAACTAAAAAGTATGTTTTTAGTAAAAGAGAAAACATATCACTACAAATGCTAGGTTAAACGCTGTCTGTATGATTTTATATTGAGTTAGGCGTGAAACAATCACGTTGCAGGTAACGACAGTAGTTTGCCATTATGTGTGTACCTTTTCGATGTCTTGATGGAATCGCTCATCTTGTTCTTCACTGAATTCACCGAGGTTTTCCGAAAATCTGTCCAAATGGTTATGCAAAAAGTGTAATTTAATGCTCATATTTATTCTCTTTCATTCTCTTAAAATCAACCAGCATATTTCGTATGAGTTCTTCATAACGTTCTGCCTTATTGTTACCCAAGAAGCATGGTAACAAAAGAAGACCAAGTAGAAGCTTCAACATCAGTCATGGCTTTTGGGAAATTCAAGTCTGCGAAATCGAGGACCATCAAAAATTCCAGCCTTTAATTTTTCTAAACTTACTTTGGGAAACGATCTACAAATATATGTAAAGCATTCCTCTTCTTTATGTAAGGCTTTAACAAATTGTTTCATGTTCAGCTTGAGAGCTCACGTTAAGGAACTACGTCATTTCGACGGTACCAGCACGATACATGATACTGCGCGTGAAAACATGTTGTGACGTATCTGAAAAAGCCGGCAAGCTCTCGTTTATCGTAATATAAAAATTACAATTGTCGGAAAAAATTAAAAGTTGTACATTATTTCAAAAACTAGAGCCAATTAGTAAAAATGTTAATTGGTTCTAAATTGCTTGCTGCAAATGTAATATGAAATCGTATAAACATTTTTGGCAATTAAGAAAGACTTTTTTTGTTAACCTGTGTTATTTAACATGCTGTGTGATAGCTGGCATTGTCATGATGAAGAATAATGCGACGTTGTTGTTTGTTTTTCCTCATTTCATCAATGACTTCTGGCAAACAAATTACTGTGGCAATGCTTACGATATACCCAGTACAACGAATATTTTCTTGGAAGCGCGAACAAATAACTTTTGTTGGATTCATCTCAGAACATTCAAACAGTTGATTATGGATATCACGTTATGATCAAATACATCAATTAATTTCTGCTAATTACTTCCCGTTATAAATTCTTGGAAGTTCTTAAGGCATTAGCGAAATTAATTTGCAGAAACTTAAAGTAGAAAACTTCTCAAGTTGAAAATAACAATGAAAGATCCCGCGCTCGAAATATACGATTCCATAAATTCATTAAAAGTTGATTTAATTAGAAAATCTTTGAGATGGATATCGAAAACTTTTCCAAACAATAGTACCTACGTCCTTAATTTTCGTGATAATCTAAATTAAATTTTTTTTCTTAATACCTACCTTTACATACCTATAGATGAAATTGATCTTTGTTTATATATCTGCTTTTACGAATTCTGCTTCCTTCATCTTGAAAAAAAAAATGTAATAAACTTGACGTTTTATTAAAATTCGCTAACATTCATTTAGAATCGTAACAGCTACGGGTGAATCAAATCAGAGTCACAGAATCAATTTAAAAATTCGCCCTAGAGAGAGGTACGAAATAGAATTTTCTCAGAAAAACGATAACGAAGTTAATAAAATTGTATCGTCAAGCGAATAGTATCTTGTTTGGAGAAAAATATGGAAATAACGAACCTCGTTTTCAAGTAAATTGGTTCATTTTTTGTTATTCTTCGAATGGACGTTTTTTGATGTTATTTTCTTTTGATATATCAATATCTAATATTGAATATCTGCTGCAATAACAGTCGTTAAAATGCGCAATAACAACAATAACAACTTTACATTTATTCCATTTTTAGAATCACATAGATATGTTAGCATAGTATACACTATCGTATAATATATCCGCACATAATCGTCATTTCAATAAATTCCATGTGCTGAACACGACTATGACCAAAAACAAGCTGAATTGGCTACAACTTCTTTGTAATGAGTACGCGTTTTTGAGAGAAAAATGTATATTGTAGATATTCTAATACATGTTAAGAATATCTTAATCTGCTTAGAACTTTTGCTTTCTTTTGACCTGACGTTTGTAACTGACGAAGAGAATATCTCAAATATGGCGAGCGTTCAACAAAAATCAGCTTCCTACACAGACAACCTAGAATCTTGTTTGATAGTCATGAAAATCTCAATGATCGTTAATTCTCGAATAAATATAAAAGGTAATGTCAGGATTCCATAGTTTACAAAAGAATTCCTACATCAATCTATTGATTTAAGTCCAGAAGTACAACGGATAATCTTTTTTAGGCTTATAAAAACATTATTTGTGAATGTTGAGTTTCCCCAAAAGCTAATACTTACCATAAGAATTATAAATGCTGAGCAACTGTTGAGTTGCTAAAATGTTCTTCAGGCTTCGAGAAAAGTAGCAAAGAGATCTAATCTTTGACACAGTGAACTTTTTAGTTAAGTAGCTCATCAAACCACACCTGAAACTTTGTAGTGACTTGATTTTCCTAATTGTTCACCATTTACGTTTGCAATTAAATTCAAGGAATTTCCAACACTTTCGTCATATGCTTTCACATGAGGATTGGTCTGATGAAGAAAGTTTCACTTCCCACAAATCTTCTCCGATACCACATTGATCTTGCTTTTCCAATAGTTAAAGTATTTAGTAGTTCGAGAAAACTTTGGATTACAGCCAGAATTTAACAGCGATTCCACTAAAGAGATTTTTAATGACCTTTAAATGTTATGGAAGTAGATAACATTAACTCTATTATACTAAAAGAATCAATAGATTTAATACTGCAACACCTGTTTAGTAAACAGATCCTTATTAGGCAGTATATTTCCAAGTTTTTTAAAGAAAGCAAGAGTTATACCGATAGTTAAAAAGGGTAATACAGAAAAGTTATAAAATTATCGTCCGATTTCTATATTGTTAGCGATCTCAAAAGTATTAGAAAAAGCGATGTATGACAAAATTGCCTGCTCTTTAAATAAGTATGATATATTGTCTGCAGCGCAATATGGATTCACGGAGAACAAATCCGCTAAAACGACAGCATTCCAACTTATTAATGAACTGTATGAAAATTTTAATAGGAACAGCTATTTTCATGGATTTAAGTAAAGCTTTTGATACGGTAGACCATGCCATTTTGTTGGACGACAATATTTGCGGACGAGTCTGGAAATGGATAGGCTCATATTTGCAAGACCGTACCCAAATTGTTGAATTTCAAAGTATCACGTCTATGGAATTAAAATTAACACTTGACGTACCACAAGGGTCTATAATCGGTCCATTAGTGTTCACCTTATTTGTAAATGATGACTGTCATCATTGAATAATATAATTTTATATCCGGATGATACCAGTTATCTTTCCTAAGCGAATTCCAGAGCAACAGCGATCATAGAGTGCATCTCAAATTAAATAAGACCTGTTTCATTAATCTTACACCTGGCATCAGTAAAATAAGCGAAAACTTATTATTAAATTAAAAAAAAATAAAAGTAGGAGGAAAATCTATACGAGTTCAATCAACTAAATTCCTAAGACTTCATCTCTCTTGCAAGCTGTCTTCTACCTACTATGCTATTTATCGACTTCGCTAGATGACAAATATGAACATCTTACTTGCTTATTACTATGCCAATTTTCACTGCAAAATTTCTTATGGAATTGTGTTTTGGAACGCATCCGTTCTTTCCAAACGAATATTTATATTGCAAAAAAATGCGATACAAAATATAGTTGGAGCGAAAAACTAAAAATTTGAACTCTACCAAATATCTACATTCTCGAAGTTCTTCTATATGTTAAACGCAATATAGGAAACTTTAACTTAATGAATTATTTTGAACAAGACTCGAGACCTTTGAAAATTCTCCTTTTACATAGGAATTAAATTATAAAATAGCACTCCCCAATTTATTAAAAACAAAGATTTGAAGCTATTTAATAGAAAATGCATTTTACACTGTTGATAATTTCTTGGATTCTAGTTAATAGTTACGTTTGTATTAATTTATATTCTATAACTTGGTTTAATGTTTATCCGTTTTATTGTTGCTAAATATGTATTTTGCGCAAAATAGGTTTAAGGTACCTTTTTTCCCTTCGATCTTTTAATCTCTTCCATTGAGATGTTTATTTTGACTTGCCTTATGCCTCTTTGTAAAGGTCTAATGGACAATAAACATTATTATTATTACTTAAGTTTAAATTTAAGTAAAATTCGTGAGTTATGTGTAAAGATTTTAGCAACAAATTGGTTACCTAAAAACAAGCTGTAGATCATATCCAACAAAGAGTTACATTTGTTCAAATGCAATCAAAGAGGAAGATCAATTATGAAAAGTAAAAAAATAAGAGGACCTATTATTGAGCCTTGGGCTACACCAACATTAGTTGTAAGTTTGCTAGAGAGCAAACTTACAACTAATTAAAACTGTATTGAAGTTGATAACTGGTATAATAAGAAACGCTTACATATTGTTATCTAGTCTTTAAAAGCGATTCTGTCCAGTCAAGCACAAGACCTCTAATACCACAAGCAACTTAAATCTTAAGTCTAAACAAATATATAACCATATCAAACTGTTTCCATTGAATAATTTCCTCTAAAATCATGTTAGTTTGAGGGCAAGATTCATTTATGAATTACCACGCTTCATTTGCTTCTTTTTTTCTATTTTTGGAAATATACTAAAAATCAAAATTGGTCGATAATTTTCCACTGTAGACATTTTTTGAATCTAATTTTCCAGTTTGTTCGTTAATGTAGTTCTCATTCTCTCATTCTTCAATTAGAACATTCGTTAACTGTTGGAAAGTCTGACGTGGGTCTGGGGGCCCTTGAATATGTCCCTCTAACAAATTCTAAAGATGTAAATCTGTGGTTTGAATCCTGTGATACTGAAAGAGTTGGCCGCGCCCCAAACCATCACAGATACACCACCACATTTTTGATTTTCTTAGACGATAGTTGCAGAATGGCGTTCATGTACTTGACTATTGCAATGAGTTAAGAAATCGTGACCATGCAATATGTTTACAAGCGAAATTTCAACAACATCTTATGTGATTCGGAGTTAAAACAAGTTTTCGCAATGCTCTTCTTGATGTCAGGTTTCTTTCTTTCAATCTATTCCTAACTGTTTGGTCAGAAATCTCTCATGTATGAAGAGCTTAGTTTGAAGATCTTTTGCTGTGGATATGCGAGAACATCCTGTATTCTTCTTAGAATTTTGTCCAATAATCTTTTATATCTTCTTCCTACAACATAACTCATTTAGATGTCCAGCTTGATATTTTATGATGAAGTGTCAACATCACAGCAAATGATATTTTTAATTTACATTTTGATTGATTCACTTCACTTCTAGTAATTTCTTTGAATTGGTATTATTTCAACAATTATATGGAGAAGTTGTTTTATTTGGAATAATTCTATAAAAAAAAGAGTTTAGTCCTATTTTTTTATAGAGCTAGGAACTTGCAATACCCATCAAATAATATAATCTTGAACGTTAATTACATGTTGAGGGAATATGCAGAATAACACTTTTCCTCAACATTTTATATCTGTTACACGTCTAGGAGGTATAATATATTTTATCTATTTAATAAAATGAAACTTTTTCGTATTATTACTGTACATCCCTTAACCTTGTTTTACTCCTTGACGTATTATTCGAATTCCTCACTTATAAAAATTAGTGATCCTCTTGGATCGTCTTTACTTACCGCATAGATCCAGTTTCCACGTCTCTTACCATGAATATTTTACCTCGTACAATTAAACTTACTGGGAATCGAATAATAACAAAAGCCTATTAATATGAAGAGGTACGGCATCCCTTAAGCAAAGAAGATACCCTGGATTGAGGAGGGGCTACCATATTTACGTCAATAACTCCCAAGATCCGATTGGTTGGAACTCTGGTTGATATTGCGCATGTAAATTAAAGACTCCGCTAAAACTGTGGTAGGGATTTGGGTGGAAAGGAGACTTCCGGAAGTTTTGGTGCCTGGAAGCGATGTATACATAAGAAATGCGCCGAATTCCATCGCGTCAATCTAGCTTGATTAAATTTGTAATCGTTTGCATTACATGACACTGTGGTGTTAGGAGCTTAGGATTATTATTTATACCAATTTGAAAGTAAAAAAATTATTACTATCAAGATTTTAAAGGATGAAATAGAAAGGAATGTTAAAGTGTAAAGAAATCAGAGAGCAATAATTCATACTAAAATAAAATATATTTGTATATATATTTAAAAATTTATAGTACATAAAAAATTAAAATATGTATATCGATAAAACTGTTGTACATCTAGAATGGAATGAGTTGATTCTGTATTCAAAAATGTACACCTTAATCAACATTAAAAAAAGACTATATGTAAACATTGACAAACACATTTATATATATTGCACATATAATTTACACACTATAGTATCTGTACTTTAACTTTTAACATTCGCCTAACATTCATTCGACTTTTTCTACAAAAATTCTCATTCACCTGCTTTTCAGAAAGAAAATTGCCAATATTAAATAAATATTAGATGTACACGTGCATGACAGATGTACAGACGATTATTGGAATTTAAGAATAAGAGAACGCAGTGGAACTTCGATAAAGCGATCTTTAATGACGTAGTTAAGTTTAGTTAGTCTTAAATATATTCGATTTGAGAATGTAGACGATAATTCCTTATATTCTAGCTAGTAACAACCTCCCTTAACAATTAAACAATTTTTTAAAATTTCAAAAATATCGAATACCCTATATATAAATCTTTAGTACACGGCATTGGATTTTATTTAAGAACATTTAGAGTATAAAGAACTTTCATTGATGTCTATAAAAGTATCGAAATAGTTTTATGTACATCTTTTTCAATTTTCCGAGTAATAAACGAAAATCTAAAGATAATAATATGATCTCCCATAATATATGACGCCAAAAGAATCATTTGTTGTGGTACCAAATTTGAAACAAATTAGAAAAAGCAGTGGAAATGGCAACAACATCTAATATAACAAGCATGCCAAGCTTGGAGATTGAATAAATGTTTCTAAAGATGACTAGCCTCGATCAACAAATGAAGAAGGCAAATTATCTATCAAACATAGAATTATTGGATACAAGACCATTTCCAACGCTTATTACTTCTTGACAATACACTACAAAGTTTTTGAATCGAAAATTAATTTGAAGCGTTTTAAGAATGCAAATTTACAAACTTCAGTGTTGATGTGCATTGTGAACTTGTGAAAAACAAAAAAGAAGAGTAAGACAAAATGTTATTGATCACATAAATCGTTTCTATTCTTAAGGGAATTTGATCATTCAAAAGGTCGTTTTAAAGCAGTTCTACTGCATCAGGATTTTTCTCATGTTAAATTCGTCTCAACAATCAATTCTCTTATATTAGCATAAGCATTATCCGACGTCCAAATGTCTACAAGCTCCTTAAACGTTGGCCTCATATTGGCATCATAGTTCCAACATTCCAGCATGATCTTGTAGATATAATCCGGACAATCCTCGGGTTGTGGAAGTCTCTCATTGTTTTCAATTAATTTAATCGCCTGGAAAAGAGGTTTTAAAATGAAATTGGAAGGTTATAACTTAATAGAAAATGTAAATTTACCTCAGCGCCTTTCATATCACCGTAAGGTTGATCACCAAAAGAATACATTTCCCAAATTGTCACACCATAGCTCCAAACATCGCTTTTATGAGAGAAAGTTCCGTAATTGTAAGATTCTGGGGCGTACCATTTTAAAGGCCATTTACCACCACGAACAGCTCTAAAAAAATAAACATGTTTTTGTAGAAAGCTATTTTCTGATTTACACAAAAAATTACTTGTAATATTCGCAGCCAGTTCCTAAAGCTCGTGATAACCCAAAATCGCTAATCTTAGCTTGATTTTGCGATGCTAACAAGATGTTTCGGGCTGCGAGGTCCCTATGGACAAATCTTTGTTCTTCTAAGTATTTCATACCTTGAAAATAAGAGCAATGTATATTTCGAAATATGAATTAATTTCTCCGTAATCTCATATTCTACTACTTACTAGGAGTTCCAAAAAATGCATAATGAAGAAATAAATTAAAAGTAAATTTTATACTGGTAATCTTGCGGAATACTTACCACAGGCGATTTGCGCAGCCCACAATTTAAAATCAAAATTCGGATTAATTTTTTCCTTTTGAGTTAATATGTAATTGAGCATTGAACCCAAAGGTATCAGTTCTTGAATCATACACCAGGTCTTCTCTAAAGATAAACCTATCAGCTTGACTATACAGTGATGATTTAACTTCATCATAAGTTGAGCTTCACTTCTAAATGCTTCGCGATTCATATCATTTTGTGTATTATGTAGAGTTTTAATTGCTACGTTCAACATTTCACCATTTCTCTTCCGGTAATTTCCTATAAACAGGAATACATTTAATTGATATTGGTGTCATTTTAACGATTTTTACCTTGATAAACGGCACCAAATTCCCCTTCACCAATTTTCCTTGTCTGTATTAAAGCTTCATATGGTATATATTCTTCGTTATTCTCAGTCATGTAATTGTTGTTAGTCACTAAATCGACACTGCTAAATGGAGTTTTGAAACTTATGTTGTTAAAATGATTTACTTGCATTGATAATTCCTGTACGGAGGCAGCACTTCCCAAAATCTTCTTATTCTTTTGTCTTGGAATTGTGGAAAACTACAATAGTATTTAAGTTTTAATGTTAGTCAAAGTAATTTTGGCAGAAAATTTGGAAGATATGGGAAATATCTTGGGGGAGAAGAAAAATATTATACTTTTTGCGGGTCTCGCCATAAAATTTGACGAAACACATAAAAAAAAAATAATTGATGTTACCGACATAGTTTTTCAATGCAGAGGTAATACCCAAAAGTTTCCGAAATGTAACGATAAATGCGGCGGTGGGTTATAAGATAAATGGAGAGACGTATACAACGATTCGACTTCCTCGTGTATATTGTAGACATTGTTACTATGCAACGGAAATACACGGTGAAGTTGAATCGTCGTGCGCGCCCCTCCCTTTTAAGTCCATTTTAAATCATCAGCCACTGTCACTGGATAAATGAACACCTGACTGAAACGTACGAACCCTTTATGGATAATACCATCAATATCGAAAAAACAAATCAGGAAGTCGTTGATGTTCTTTTTCACTTGACCGGCTGTTCTTTACCGAGGTGAAGAACGCGGTCATTATTATTACAATCGGGTCATGGCACAAATGCCTTTAGTCACTGCGACCTTAATAGATCTACTGTAACAAAATGCCTTTATGAGTATTAGGATAGTTGAAGGTTTTTAATAAACTTAGTACAACTCTAGAATGTCCTTCCTTCAGTCCAGTGGGTGTGACCAATAGTTTACTGCAATCTTGGTCTCATGTGCGACTGAAGGTAGCACATTTATATATAACATGTTTGCCGTCTCCGGATCTCCCAGGCATAGACAAGAGATTTGATCTTCAGTTTTTCCTCCTAGTTTAAATAAGTGATACTGCTAACTGGTAGCACTATCCTTGCTGTCTTTGGCGAACCTAATATGAATGCTTTCGCTTGCTTTTTCCTTGAATACTTTTCCAGTAGGAGGCCTTCTGATTATCCTCCCATACCTTGATGGTTTGTCTTATATGGCTTTTTTAAAGGCCACAAAAAGTGTGTTGGGCCAATGAAAGGGATGTTCGCTACTTCTTTGGCCAGCTGTCCGCTATTTTATTTCCTTCGATCCCTTGGTGGCCTGGGATCCAGCGCAATATAACGTAGTTATTGCACCCCAGTTTCCTTAGATCGTATACACATTCGTATGTCAGGCCGGATTCATAAATTTCAATAGACCTTAAAACTGACTATCTATCTGTTTGACTATCGCTGAATATATTTATGGTTGCCACTAGTATCGCTTTCTCGAGGTTCTTTAAAGCGCATAGGTTTAAAGAAGAAATCTCTGTTTGAAATACGTGCTTACGAGACTGCAGTAGGCACTTTTAGCTGGTAGTTAGAACCATTCTCGAGGCGTCCGTGTACCATAGTAGACTACCTCTCTTAAATTGAGGCTCACCATTGACATATGCCAAAAGATAGCAGATGTCTTGAAGGGTCTACCTACAATCATTCACAAATACATTCCGAACAGCAGCGATATGCTCTGGTGTAAGATAA
Source organism: Oryctes borbonicus (assembly GCA_902654985.2). Lineage (NCBI taxonomy): Eukaryota > Metazoa > Arthropoda > Insecta > Coleoptera > Scarabaeidae > Oryctes > Oryctes borbonicus. The sequence continues at coordinate 5,631,546 of LR736882.1, forward strand.
TATAGGTTGGTGACCGTCCGGAATGCTCATCGTCATCAGCTGATGCTTCTTTTAACATTTTAGCAAGCTTAACTTCTTTACCAACAAAAGTTGTACAGAACTCCACCTAGCGGCGTTTGATTGTAAGTGTAGCCGCTTACGCGCGTTTCAAATTTCAGGAACTTTTGGGTATCGTATCTTATATACATAAATATTTAATAAATTCAATGCGTAGATGTTATAAGACGGCCATATAAGATAAAGGAAACATCACTAAATTATAAATTACAGTCATGTAGCAACTTACATCAGGTAAAGACGGCTTAGGCCTTGGAGGTACAGATGCTTGTAACATAGTTGGTAAACCATCACTTATAAAACTATAATACTCTATTACATGCTCTAAGGAATCAAGATAGGGTCCATCATCGATGAATAGGTAATTGTCCTAAGCAAAATGGAGATAAACATATAAATTCATCCCCAAGCTTTGTTTTAAGATATTTACCGATTTGCATATTATATAATGGTAAAATGTATTTTCGTTGAGCAAAGTTAAGACGACTTGACCCTTGTTACGATCACTATATCTTACTAGGAAAGTACCGCTCTTATCGCTATAATTTTTGATAATTTTTTCAGCTTCCTGACGACCCAATGTGCCATGAAACCAGTTATTTCGATGAGTTTTTGGGTTGGGAGTTCTATAATTTTCTATAACAGAAATTAATGTAAATAATAATAACTTCTTTTTGATCGATTTTAACTTACCTAATATTATAGCACATTCGTGATGGTTATTTAGTCTTGCTAACTGTGATGGTAAAAAATTTTTTTTTGTTCGAGGATTCACAGGCCCATTCAAACTCAATAATTGTTTCACAACCTCTTTATGGCCACGGCTTGCTGCTTCGTGTAATGGCACCCAACCATTTTCTGTATTTCTAGCTTGAATATTAGCGTTACCAACTTGAACAAGTAATCTCACCGTGCTTGGGTAATTATTTTGGGAAGCATACTAGATTTAAACAGAGAAATAATAGATTATTCTTTTCAAAACATTATCCATACTTACATGTAATGGCGTATATCCAGCGGTATCCCTAGAATTAACGCTCGCTTCACATTTTATAAGCTGGCATAAAATATCATCTTGTCCTTTTATACTTGCTAAATGTACTGCCGTTTGACCATCTTGATTCTTAATCTCTAAATTGTAATCAGTTTTAAGTATCTCCGAAACAACTTTGAAATTTCCTTGACTCGTTGCTCGATGTAAAAGATTTGTACGACCATATAAGCATGCATCGTGAGGTGGAGCTTCTCCTATGCATGGTGTTGTCAATTTAATTCCATCAAGACCTTCTGGGGATGCTTGGTAATGTTCAATTAAACTATCCAAACCATGAATTTTAGTGTTGTCATCTAAGATTATAAAAACAAAGAGTTATCACATAATTGAGGTTAAAAAACAAACCTATTGAGAAAAACGCATCATCAATAGTACACCTCCTGATTTGAAAATGGGTAAATGCATTGTCATGTAAGACCGATAAAACAAAGTCTCGGGCTGATGTTGAGCTTTCTCTAACAAGAAAGGCACCGTTTACTTTTCCTTCTAAAATTTGCAATATATCGTAAATGACGACGATTAGATTAGATTGCATAAAAAATACCTTCTTTCAATCTTTCCTCAGCTTCGTTCCTTGTTAGCTTACCAAAATACCACTTTTTCTGATACTGTGCCATTGTTTGACGATTAATTAGCAATTTTCAAGTGCACACATCTTACCGGACATTATTTTAATCCGATATTTACTATATTTCGATACTTGGTCCACATTTATTTCCAGAAAAAAAATTAATTAACAACAATTCTGACCAATTTGACAGAATTGAATAAGGAAAGACTAGGAAACTACAATTTACTATTATCGGTACACAAAGAAATGTAATACGGCGGAATTCCGTTAGGTGTCGCTAAGATTAACGCTTCAAGTTATACACTGAATAGACCTACAGCGAATCGAATCGGACAAACCCGAAGCCAAACGAAACCGCATCGTACGGCACGATCCAAGCGCGAAATTTCAAATCTACTTAAAAAGTAACTTGCCGAATCACATTTTCACATGTTAAATCCCTACCATACATCAATTTAGGTGCTACATTAGAAATATCTGCATCAGTTATTTTTTTTTTTTATTGTCTTTATCATTATGAATATGGGCATTGCTATAAAATCTTTATTTCTTAATGAAGGTTTATTTCCCAAAATGATTGCATGTATAAGGAGTTCTAGTTTGAGATTTATTTAATTATAAGATTCTTTAAAATGAATAATTTAGGTGTATATAGAAATAGATAAAGAATAGAAATACAAAAGAGAAGAAATGCGATGGCAATTATAGTTAAGAGAGATGAAAAATGAGGAAGAATAACAAAAAGTAATAAAAAAAGTTGTGATAACAGTTTTTGAATTCTACCAAACGGGTATTCTATTCTATTCATTCTATTCAAGTTCATCGATCACTTATATTAAACGATTTTATTTATGTATACAAGAAGGGATTGATTATTTTTAAAGTACCATAAGGAAACCCCCTTAAAGACAGAGATCGTTCTACTACCTTTAGAATAAATAAAAGTTGTTGACCTGATTGCAATTTCTATTTGAACGCTTTCAATGTCATAACGTCACATAATGCGCCAGAGGTTCTATTTCTGAAAAAAATTTTTCAATGTGACCGAGGTAGCTATATGCATTTACCACTACATAAACATAAATTGCAATTTTTTTCTGTCGTTTCTAGGCGCTACATCGTCGAATGCTAAAAATATGAGCGAAATTATCGTCGGGAGAGTTCTAATTTTATTGAACGAAATGGAAAATCACGCCGTTTAAATGTTCGGCTATTTTCGCCTCTTTGTTTTTTCCTTTTATTACGCAAGTGCCGAAAAAAAAATCTGTCAGTTCTGCTTGGAGCAGAATAACATATAAAGTGACCCCTTTCTGTTAGTGACAACTTACTTTGATAAGTTGGTGCATTAAACATTGTTGTACATAGTTCCATTGGGGCGTTTTAATTTTATTTTATTTATAGATTATTCTTGGATAATTAAGGGTAAGTGTTGATTTATAATTCTCTTACTACAACAATGAAGTATATTCTCTATGTTTACAGATCTTACAACAGAGCTACAGCCAAACTAAGTCTTACATTCCAAACACGTGAAGTTTTTTATTTACATTCTGATAGACAAGGGAGGAATGCTGAGTAGTTGTGGTGACTGCGTTGTTATTCGTTACCGGACTAACGGGCTGCATCAGACGTGGAAGTGGTTGCATCAAACTATCACCCTTCACGATTATCTCATCTCCTTGACAGCTTCACATAAGAACGCTTAAAAGGGAAATAGAACGAGACACCAACAAAAAGATATTCATAGTGTAAGGCATAATAGCTATTGAACATTTAGGCTGTGCTTTTGTGTGTTTCGTGATACGACAAAGAGAGACATTTTAAAAATCAAATAAAAATGGCACTAGTTCAAGGCAAAGTTTTAAAAATTGGTTCCGTCATTGCTGCTATAACACGTGGACTTTCTAGTAATGCTGAAAACATTAAGAAATCGGTTTACATCTCACAATCAAATGATATTTACACGAATCTGGCACTTGAGAATTGGCTGTATAAAAATTTCGATTTTTCCGAACATCATGTCTTGTTATTGACACATAATGATCCTTGTGTGTTAATCGGTAATAATCAAAACCCTTGGGTTGAGAGCAATGTCCACCAATTGAAGAATATCTCAAAGAAAGGGGCTAAATTAGCTCGACGTATAGGGGCAGGTCCCGCTGTTTACCAAGACGAAGGAAATCTCAATCTAACATTCTTTACCGCTAAAGATTGCTATGATCCAAATTACAATATGGAAATCATTAAAAGAGCTCTCTTCCGACAATTCGAACTAAGAACCAAACTTACAACCTCCAAGGATATCATGCTTCGAAATAAAAAGGTTTGTAACCATAACAAATGAAATGATCATTACTTTTATTGCTTATTGTTCTTTAATTTAGGTTACAGATAACTCATCATTCATTGGCGAAGACAAAGCATATCAACAATGCTCGTTATTGGTCGACGTAAACAAGGCTGATTTGTTGGAAGCTCTTAAGACTGAGGTATGTGTAATTCGTTAAAATAAAAGAGATTATATATTTACTATCATGTCTGTTGTAATATCAAGATATATAGAGCTGTTTTGAAAGTATATATTTACACGTTTTATAACAGTACAAATTTACGTAATTTCGTTTACTTAATAATAAAATTAAGTCTAGCTACTCCCCAGGCAATATTTTATTTGTTTTAAAATGTAAAATTTCAAAACAGATAATTTTTATTTGCTTTATAGTCTACAGGAAAATCCACCAAATAAATGAATTGCTTTACATGCATGGACAAAAATATTCAGCCGGTGCAGTAATTAGTGTTTAAATTTTATATATATTTTTTATTGAACATGTTTTATTGCACTGTGTTCGGATAATTTGCCATAAGAACAAAAACACATCATCTACAAGTAGGCTTTGAAAATCTCGAAAAATGCAATGACAGTCAACAAAAATCAATCGTCGTGTATACAGAGTGAATCGGAACAGATCACACTCCAGGAGTGTATTGTCCACGTGAAAATACTGTAAAAGAATTTTTTTACATTATTTTAACGTGTACAACACACTTTTGGGGTTTGGTCCGTTTCTCCTAACTCATCCTGTATAGTAATAAATAAAATTATCAAAATACGCTATTGGTAAATCAGTATCTTAAAAAATAAAATATTTTTTCATTATAACAATTTAAACATATTACACATCAGTAAATAATGAACATTCAAGCTTATTTTTTTACGGCTAAAAATACCACGTAATCCTTGTTCTGCAAATATTCAAAGTTCATTTGGAATACCTAGAAATGATTTTATGTTTGAAAACATTTTTCTCGTTTTACAAAGGTGTAGTGCAAAGTACATTCTATTTTTATTTACTGTTTTTTTTCCTTCGAACAAAAAAAAAACGAGCTCCCCCAACAATTTGGACGTTAACTTTATAATTTTTTCTACTTATTTAAATCTACATGCGTCAATTGGCAAAAACTGAAAAGTTGCTTTCCAGTAACGTGTTTGTAATTCTTTTTTATTTTCACGAGATTAGCTATCAAAAATATAGCAAATTCAAGAGGAATAGATCGATTTATCGACCAGTACGGATTGAAAGGTTAAAGTTAAACGTAAATCTCTGGTTTAAAGTCCGATTTTTGGTTGATGTCCCTGAATTTCGTAAAAAATTGATTACGAATGAAGTACGTGAAATTGAGTAATTTTATATTGTTAATTTCGTTTTTAATTCAAATCGTTTTGTTATTATGACATAGAAGTTTAAAATGTTATCTAAGAGCTTATAATCTAATAGTTTTTAAGTGACATTGACCTTTTTCACTAAAGATTTTATCAATTCGAGTTAGAAATAACACTTTCTTAATGTAGTTGTTTAAAAAAATTCAAACGAATCTTTTTATAAATACGTTTAAAAATTAAAACAAGTTTTAACATGGTTTATTGATCTCACACTGTACGTATTTCTGGTCAAAATTTATCAAATAATTTCATTTATTTCATTTTACAGTCTCCAGTTAAGCCTAAAGATATCTTCAAACATATGAATTTAGTTGATGAAAATTATCGCGTTTCAATTGGAGATGTAATTTCGGCCATTGGTTGGGAGTACATGAGGACAACACCTTTATCTTTAAGTGACGGTGGTAAAGCATTGATTAATAAGCAAGGAGGTTTTCATCTAGTTAATCCGACTGATAAATGGTTCCCGGGTAAGTTTTAAAATGTATATAATAATAGTGTAAAGTCTAATTTGATTCAAAAATTCTATTGCATGTATAAACATCTCCTAACCGGTATATTTAAATTGAAGTAAACATTCACTTTTCTTATTGTAAATAACGAGTTTCTGATGTAATAACGACGTATTTTTTTATCAGAAACGATTGCTATACAGTTATATACAGCGGTAACCAAACCGAATACTATATACTAAGTTATGCATTCAAATTATGGAAAAATTCAGCAACAATTTCATTGATAATTTTGAAATTCCCGCGTTTGTAATTGGCGGAATATTTAAAATTCTGAATTTTATTTAATTTCTTAAATATTTTTAGGTTTACAAGAAATTCGTAATGAACTTTCAAAGTGGGATTGGATCTTCGGAAAAACTCCAAAATTCACCTTAAATCGATCTTTCCCAGTGCCACAACGTCTGATGAAGAATGTAGACGGAATATGCCCTGAGATAAACATCACGATGATAGTTGAGAACGCAAGAATCAAGGATGTGACAATGTTCGTTCCTCCGGGATTGTCAAAAAGTGGTTTTAGTGGTGAAATTAAAGTTCTTACAAACCTGAAAGGGTGTAAATTCAGTGAAGATGCTCTCAAATCATTGGAAGATTATTGCAAAAATGCTGCCTCTACGGATGATAAGGACAAATTCGTGTCAGATTGTGTAAAACAAGTTATGAAGTCCGTTTAGGCTGGCAATTATTCGAATTATGGATTGAATACTGTTTATTTTAAGGGCTTTCAATAGTTGTAGGTTTAAGTATTGTATCGATATCGTGCATATATAAGATCTGATAGGCTTAGATATTCTTTCTTTGATTACTAATCATGTTTGGAGGTACCACATTCTTTTCTTTCTTATTTTCTCTATTTTGTTTATCTTACAGAAAGCTAGTTAATAACTTTAACCTTCTCCTAGCGCCATTTTTATAATGCTCTTTTTAATTTTTATGATTACTTTCCTTTAATGTGTAGTTTATAATTTCAAAAACTGCTGGATTCTGGCGGTGTACAAGAATTAATCATATCATTTATTTTTAAGTTTAACTTACTTATATTATTTTATTTATCCGCTTAATTTTTATAAAATTAGCAAATGAATATTTACTTAACATATTTAGTCCGCCTTCTGGAGGATTGTTTAGATCTTTGAGAATTTTTTTTTTATTTATGTGATAACTGATATATGTATGAAATTGTTCTAAAGTTGTTGTGCCTTATATAGAACGTATATATCTTTTTTTTGCTATTTTAAGTATAAATAAATATGTGCATTCGTACAAGTTGCGTAGTTATTTGTGTCTTGCAAATTATTTGGTAATTTTAAGGTAGTGCCTTTCCATATATCTCAAAAACCCTTTGAGGTATCGCCAATTAAAGCATTTGCTTAACAAAATGTAATTTTAATAACATTTTCTTAAAATTTTCTTATATACCAACAGCTAGAAGCAACAACTTGTTCTGTCGGAGTCGTTGCGTTGCAGATTCTATCTAAAAGAAGCTCATTTCGCTATCTTTTATGATGGAAAAATTACATCGCCTCGAATTTAGTAAGATTTTAAATCTTTATTATATTATTTGAATCACAGCTTGAAAAATTGAAATGATAGCAACGCAAGGTTTATGGAAATTGTTTGTATAATCCCCATTTGCGCTAATAATCAATCATTTGTCTTGTATGTTATAGAAAAGTTCTGAAATTATCCGAAAGTAAATTACACGAAGATCAAATTGAATTTTAATATGCTTTCTTTCAAATCTTTTCCCAATAATTTGCGAAACCAAAATCATTTAGAGGTGTTTCAGGATGTTTAAGAATTTTTTCTTGAAATAAATAAATGCTTATGTTATCCAAAAAATAGAACTAATGCAGAACAAAAACCGTTATAAGTATATAAAAAAGCGGATTTACGAATTTGGCAGGTCAAAATCAAATATTACCAAAATCCAAATCTAGAAAGCACTTTTGTAAATTGTAGAAAATTTATCAACGAGTTTGAAAGTTTGAAACTCTAAAATCAAACGATAATTTTGAAGGATTTTTTTAATTGTTAATATTAAACGAACATTGAAATTATTTAAGTCATTTTTGTATACATAAATATTTTGTTCTCTTATAAAATGATTAAAACGATGTACATGGTCGGAATAAAATTAAGTAACTGATCTTTTGAACTTTGATCTTTTTAGTTAACTAAAGCAGATATTGTTAAAATGAGTAAATTATTTTTGACCCTTGATTTTCAGCCAAGAATATCTATTTAATACAGTTATTTACATGCATTACTATCTTTCTAAATCCAGATCTTGCTAACGTAAGCTCATTTATAAGTTTTTTTTTTCTACAGTTATAGAAACTCGGTGTTCTATTTAGGTTCCATGTTCCATTTTTAAATTGGCCTGCGTTTTCGATAAATTTTTATAACCGACAAAATCCTCTGCAGACTATTTTCGTACCAAAAAGATTGATCAGATTCAACTATGCGGCTAACGACCTTTGCTACGCAAATTATGCTAATTATAGTCTCAAAGTAGGCGCATTTCTAACAATATTCGGGTGTTGCGTAGGTAAGTACGTATGTTTGTGACGGCAATAACTGCCATGGTTTCAGATTGGCGAAATTTTACATTTTATGCTTTTGCGTTACAAAAGTTTCATCACTTGGAATGATAATTTACAACTAAAAAATACGCAACTCTCTAGGTTGCATCGTTCGGACGTTAGTATTTCAAAATTGAAAAAAAAAAATGGTTTACATAATCTTTGTTGGAAATAATAGTAATGCAGAAAATTCGTTTTTTTGATAATTTTGGGTTTATTATTGTTTCTATTAAGGTGGATATAAGCGTTTGAGATCGCGACGTCTAGTAGACGATAGCCAAACCTACTTAGAACAAAATATTAAAAATAAAACTTCCTGTAATTTTTTATTTTGAGGTCTCGTGTATTAAAATATAGAATTTGAATTTGTTCAGATTATCTTGAAGTTCTTCCAAGATGAAAATATTCAATTAATATGGAAAAAATATTGTATATCTATTTTTACTGAAAGGAGTAACCAAAAAGGTATATAGGGGGAGGGGAATAAAATGAATAAAGTGTGTATATTGTATTATTTTTTTCTTTTCTTAAACTATGTCTTCTTTTCTTTAAATGTATATCGTGATTATCGCTAATGATATTACATTGGATGACTATGAATTATAATAATAGTAAGTCACATGTTTACATACGAAAGACATTAAAATCGTTAGCCCGGTCCTAGATCTTTTCTATATATTATACACGTTCATATTAATAATGTATTTACAAGCATATTCTACAGATATATACGTTATTTACAGTCTAATATATAAAAAATACAAACGATTGGGCTAACAATGTTCTAATTGTCTTTGGTGTGTGAAGATGAAATTTTACACTTTTCAACATTTAATACATATTTCATACGCTACGACATCAAAGAAAATAACAATAATGGAGTAAAATATCCCGAAAGAAAACGTAAAACTATTAAGGAATTATACATCTTTGTTCTTCATCGTTGTATTATATATATTTATATAAATAACCATCACTTTCTTGGAACTTAAAGTTGATTTCGCAAAAAAACATTCCGACTACAATAACTTTTAAATGCGATGAAAACACATGGCAGGAAACTAGAAGCTGATAGTTTGTGCACTTTTCATTATCATGTCCTTTTTTACTATTTATTTCATATTTTAGAATCTCCACTGCACTATACTGCAGCATCCCAGTTACCCTATTATCTCAGAAGGTATAATCAGTCAAAATTTACACTATCCATAATTAAATTACACTTCTGGGACATAGCTTATCCTTTTTATTATTCACCCTAAGTAGCTGGATATCACTCAACTACCCGGTGTTTGAGAAAGGTTAGCTTCGGCTAAAGCCGCTTCCACCATACGCTTATGCTTACCCACAAGCTCAGGAAGATCGTAAGCAATTGCTACATCTAATCTATTTATTGGACATCCCCGGAAGTAAGTACAAGTCGCTGAGAGTTGTTGGAAATCATATAAGGGATTCAGTCTGAAGAAATCACGGTAGACATCTGGGTCTGGAAGATCGTATCTTGAGATATTGGTCAGCGTAGATAGACCTTCATAAATGTGGTAATCTTGTGGGTGCTCTATAATCGCATCGGACACTTGTTTCCTATTACCAAATACTGATTTGTGGTTGTAATATGTTGTTAAGTAACAATCGACCATTTTGGCATGGTTTCTAACACGTACCTTGAAAGTAAATTACATTAGATGCCGCCAAAATTCAATCCTAAAGGTTACTTACTGCAAATCTTCGTGCGCTGGCAATCTTATTTTCAATACGCTTATCAATAGCACCTCTCAAATCCCTTAAAAATCCCCTCTCTTGCGCTTGCAACAATCTAACTGGTGCACCAGCTTCGTACGGTCTAGACCATAAAGATGTCGTGTACATCAATGGGGGTTGGGCTGATGACATCAGCGGTGATATATTCCAAATTAACGCACCTTGAACCCTCATCAGTTCTTCTGGTTTAACTTGATCGGCTTTATTTAAAATGATTCGCGTCTAAAAAAGCGGATTCAGATTAAAATTCTAGATAAGACCTTAGACTTATCATTACCTGATGCTCCCTTCCCTTTAACTGGTCGAGAATAGCCTCAGTTTCAGGACCAACATCGAGTTTAGATGGATCGTACACCAAATAGATAATATCAGCCCTATCGATAAACCATTGGCAGGCGTCGTTGAATGGGAATACCCTAGAAATTTGTTTTCTAACCTCCAATATGCCTGGGATTTCAACGATATTTATCTAAAAGTAAAATATGGATCACATTAAATAGGATTTAGAATAAATTTACCTTCCGCAATAGTTTTTGTGGCAATTTCAATCCACGTAGTCTTTCTTCTAAACCCTGGCCGAATTTTTGTAACCCAGAGAATGTAAAATCAGCCGCTAATTGGGTTCCGTCCAAAACTTCTGGTTCATCACCGTACATGAGAATGTTGAAGTAGGCTGGTGAAGGTTCCGCACCTAAATTCTTCGAATTATTTTACGAAATTCGCTAAGAAATCGACTCACCTGTCCTTAAGGAAGTTTCATTGTACTCATTGTTTGATAGATAATTAATAATTGACGATTTTCCACCACTCCACGGGCCCATGAAGAGGACGAGAGGCTTTGAGAAGATTTCAGAATCTCCGAAATGCCTATTGCTAAGATCCCTGTACTTATATAAGGTTTCTAAAGGTTTTATTGCGTTTTCATATAATCGTTTCAAATCTCTTAACGTAATTTCAGCAATGCCATTGATAATTTTTTCAGTTTGAAGATGCTCATCGTCTAATTTCAATAACTGCCATATGTGATCTGTTGGTCTTAATTCATCGGGGATTTCACCTTCATTAATTAACTCTTCTTCTGGAGTCGTTTCTTCTTCCTCCTCTTCGCTCTGTTTATCTTCAGATTCTTCATCAGCTACGGTTTCTTCTAGAGCTTCTTTGTCACTACCAGCAGTTTCCTCTAAAGATAAAATTGGAATGTAACATTAAAATTGGGAATGTATAACTTTACCTTCACTCTTTGATTCTTTCGGTTGTTCTTCTTCACTTTGTTGTCCCTCTATTTGCTGTTCCTCAGATTCCTTTTCTGCAGATAGTTTCTCAGATTGTACTTCACGTTTTATACGCTCAGCCACTACTTCTTCTTCACTTTCTGCGGAAGCTTGCTGAGAGGTTTCATCGTCTTTTGAAATGTTAGCGTCACTATCTTGTTCAACGTCTGCGCCGTGATCTCCAACTCCGTCGTCTTCCTTAGAAGTACCGTCTTCCTCTTTGCTTTCTTCTTCAGCGCTAGTTGCTTCAACCCCCGCTTCTGTTTCTTTAGAATCGTCTTCTTCAGATTCCCCAGCATCGTCTTCATCGATCCCATGAGATTCTGCATTCTCAACAGACTCTCCTTCTTCACCAGATGGTTCATCGGGTGCTTTTGCGGTTTCATCATTAACTGTTTCTGCGGATTGATCATCAACTCCTTCTTCTGATTTATCGGCAGCTGCTTCTGCCGATTCCTGGTTTTCTGCAGATGCGTCTGTTTCTTCTGATTTGCCATGTTCTTCTGTAGATTCTTGTTGGGCTTCTTCTGAGTCTGCAGTTTCTTCAGCAGATTCAGCTTCGGCTTCAGCAGATTCTGCTTCGGCTTCAGCAGATTCAGGTTCGGCTTCAGTAGATTCAGGTTCGGCTTCAGCAGATTCTTCTTCGTGAGATTTCTGTTCATCAGTTTCAGCACTTTTGGTATCTTCTTCTGATTCTTTTGATTCTTTAGCAGGTTCATCTTCATCGGTTTTATCTTCTGCGGATTTGTCAGCTTCATCTGACTCTCTTTTATCACCCTCTTCATCACTCCCTGCTTCTTCAGTTGATTCTGCTTGTTCGGCGCTTTTATCTTCTTCTTCAACTTCTTCCGTAGATTCCTCTGGAAATGCTTCTCCACTTTTTTCATTGTCATGTGCTTCTTCATCTTCTTTACTTTTTTCTTCATCAGTAGTATCTTCTTGTTCTTCTGCACTATCTTCTCCAATAGCTACTTTCTGAGAATTGTAAAGGGAATGTTAGGAAGAAATTTCTATGTAAAGTAATTACTTACTTCATCTTCATCACTCGTTTCTTTCCCTTCTTCAGAGTGATCGTCGTCAGCTTCCTAAAAATAATCTTATGTCAATTTTAGATTTTTCTATATTTCTTAATGGAAAATTAGAAAATTTTACCTGTTTCGAGCTGGCAGGTTCGTCCGCTTGATCAGCTTCAGCACTCTCAGTACTTTCTTTGTCCTCTTCAGCTTCGTCATCGTTATCTCCGTCACCTTCTTGAACGGAGTCGTCGGTAGTGATTTCAACTGTGGAGTCCTCTTCTCTGCTGTCGCCTCCACTGTCACCAGGAGTTATCGGTTCGGAAGACGCTGCTTCCGCTGTTTCTAGCTCTTTGAGAGCTTTCTCGATGTATGGTCGACACTCAGATTCGGAAGGGCCTTCTGACTCTACCCCACCTTGCACACCTGTAAAGGTATGATGAAAAAATAAGTATTGGTCATACGAAATATTAGTGCAACATTCTTTTAGGAGGAAGATTGAGATTATATTAGATAAGACCAAGATTAAACACTATTATTTTGCAATAAAGCTTTCATTCTATTTCTAGTCAAAAGAAAAAAATACAAACCGTGTTATTGTGTCATCAGATTACAAACTTCTCGAAATCATCGTAAATTTTTGCCATGCATCAATTACATTTTTGAAACAGTGCCAAGCAGGTTCATTTGTAAAAAGCTTTAGATTTTTTTTCTTTTTTTCGTAACAGCAGCGTTAATCTTTAATTTTAATGAAACAGGCCCAAAATATGTAATATGGAAAATTGTGTATTGGGTTTCAATTTGAGTCGTTGATGATGTATTGCGGAGTTTGTATATTTTTTCAAACCACGTTCTACACCCGTATTTTTGGAACGTTCAGAAAAAGCTTAGTAAAGAGTACGTAAATAAGCGATGTTGTCATAAATTTCCTACTCTGAATCTATTTTGTTAGTAGTTTATTAAGATATTTGGAGAGAGACTATTTTCTTGAATTCGCGTTTTACGTAACCTTTTTCTAGATAAATTTTGGGAAAATTAGAAAATATTTTAATACGAAAGTAATCAAAAAACCTTAATAATAATAATATAAATCTACTAACTACACTAAAAGTCATAACTGTCCCTATGTAAATGATATTTTGAAGTACTGCCAACATTTTTTCTATTATATACCAATGACAAACAGCTTTCACTTTAAACTAAGATATTTATAATAAAAAGCAACAGCTTAAGACAAAATATTCATTAAATTAATTAGTACGCACCAATGCACTTGATATTTTCATTAAATCCACAAGTTCACAAACACTACATTGTCTACAATGTTGGACATGAAATAATACTTAAAGAATATGGATCAGAGTCAGAACAAATAAAATGCAGTAATGTTGCCAAGAACAGCAGATATTCAGACTGCAATGCAAGAATGGTATGCCGATTATTTAGAAATATATAAATTGTCAATTTTCAATGATTTTCCTTTGAAAATACATCTAAATTTGGAACCTCCACCATATTTTAGAGCAAAATGTTTTCTAAAGTAATTATATATATCTTTTTAAATATTAATTTTAATTGTTTAAATAACATCGTAATTCCTCCATACAATTTGAGCAGGAAACATAAAATGTATTTATGTGTGTTAATGGATCCTTTTGATGTAAATAAGTGTTACAATTTTCTCCGTATTAATTATGTAAATGTGATTCAAGATTATACAAATTATAGAAGTTGTTATTACATAATGCATATAAGGTGATATTATAAATAAACAAACATAGCTTTGCCCAGATAAGGACCAATTATCAATATTTCCTCATTCGGGCTAGTTTTATTTTAATATTCTAAAATTTCATATTTAAAAATAATAAATTGTTGAAGTTACAAATGAAATAAAATCCTCTAATAAAAAAAAATGGAATTGAAACGATAGATTTTGCTTCTGTGTAAAATAGTCTATATGTTCATTCTAAATTTAAACACGGAGACTAGGGAAGCTGTTTCTGGCTAAATGCCGATGCTTTCGTCAATTGCAGTAGATATATATACCTCGTTTTAGATCGAGAATGTAAAAAAAAGTAAATTAATTATAAAATTTGGATAAAAACCGTGAAGATTTTTCCAAAATTCCATCAAAATTTTGATGGGCAACATTTCAGCCTCGTATTTGGTTACAAAGTCGTCTTCAAAAGGTGTTAAATTTATAATTGATTTCTAATTTTGACTCAAATATTTTGAATTTATCCTATTTTCGATAAATAGATTTGCAGACAAGCTGAATTTTCATCAGAATACGATGTAATAGTCGCGTTAACAGATATATAACGGATTCCAAAAATAACAGTCTTATAATAAGCTCAAAAAACGGCGAGTATAATAATTTCTGGCATACTTTTAAATTATATAATAAATGTATCCATTTACTATTGCTTATAAGTAGAAATCTTTGCTGAAATGGCGAGGATTGCCTGAAGAAAGTGGTTGCTGCTTAACGCAACATAACCTCAACCCACGCACAACTCGGAAGCGCTACTTATAAAATACCCATTTGCAAAATTCGCTTATACGAATTTCGACCAAAGTTTTGACGGTATTTTTTTTTTTTTGTAAATCGCGTGCCCGATTCATCAAAAGACCTACCCTGCAAGGTTGTGGCGAGACATAGTATTCCCAGTAGTAGAAACAGCCTACAGGATATCCGGTAGACCTCCATGGCTTCCCTTCACTACACCAGTCACATAAACTCGCACTGACTGTCTGGATCACGAGGCAAAGTTTCATTGCGCCAGGACGCTACACAGTAGCGTCGAGACGACCTTGTACAAGTTATACTTTCTAATATTCATTCAAATACGGGTTATTTTTATTTTACCCTATAATTTTCGAACTCGATTTTTACACGAAAATTCACGATTTTTGAATATAAATCGACCTCATTTTGAATATTTTTCTTATAATTATTTTGGCCGAAATTTTGAACTCTTTATGAACAAATCGTTTATCCAAAATTTGATATTTCTCATATAACTAAATCAAATTTTCTATGTAAAATTAAAAAATTGCGTCAGTAAGACGACCACATTTTAAAGAATGCCAAATATACACAATTGCCTTCATGACGTCATGATATTTATTTTCATATGATTTACCTCATGTTTCCGCTCCAATCATTTATATCTGCTTTTTTATTAGTTTAAAACATGGAAAGTAATATTATTTTGTCATTATAATGTTTATTGTACAAAAGTAAATACAGGTTCACATAACAGGCACAAATTTTATTAAATATTATTTATTAAAGCAAATTAGGCACTGCATTTATCGAAGAAATTCCAAGGATTGATTAAAACTTAAACAATCATCACACTAATAACAATGAATAAATGACATTCAATATTATGACTTTGTAGGTAGGTTTAGATCATAATTAGCGATGAAAACCAAATCAGAAAATCGTCTTATAAATCAATCCATATCCGAAATTCACACACGTCAAGTAGTTAGATTAGACCTGTAGTTTTTTTTTTTTTGCATATAAGAACTTGAACATCTTTTCCACAGTGAGCTTTTACTTCTAAAGATTTTAGACAGTATGCTGTCCATAAATCTAAAAGTATAATTCTTTTGATCCAGTGTTGGGCAAATAAATGTTAATAAAATAATCGTTAAATAAATCTATTGTTAGTTTTCTTGATCTGTTTTAACAACGTCTCTGGGCCGAAGTAGACTTTTGTCTTGGGGACCGAATATGTCATTAGGTTCTTTTAGAAGTTTGGATTAAAGGTCTAAGATTGTTGACAAAATCAGTTACGGTTTTTTTTCATTGCATGGTATCCATACCATAGTGATTTTACGCCATACAATTCTATACGCTTTTTTAAATTTAGTACCCACATTCTCAAAGCCATATAGTTTTCTAATTTAACTTCTCCAATGGCTTTAAGGGTCCACTTTTGTGTACCTACGTCAGGTATTATAGCGATACTCTGACAATTTTTCTAGAACGTATTGAGAAACGGTTGTTAGTTTCTCTCTTTGCGTTCTTTCTTTTTGTCCTCCTTCACAACGATACAGTTGCCGTATAGACCCTTTTCTTGTGACGTACAGAATTCTGATTCCTTTTGCAAATATTCTTCAAGATCCTTTTGGTAAATTGGGTTTACAGTATCAATTAGTTCTGTAGAATGCGGCCTAAATGGTCGAAGAAACTTCAAAGTTATATTAGTGCCTTGCTAGTTCCTTGTCTTTTAACCTACCATTTAATTGCAAATTGGTGTTTGTTCTCTGTTAGCAACATTAAACAACTTCATTAGTTAATAATTATTTTTTAGTTAATTCTTTTGAATAATAATAAAAATAAAATTGAAGGAGATTGGAAACTAATTGCAATACGTGGTATAAAAAATATGTCAAGTAGGTAAAACATTAGATTTGTTCGCTCGGGCTACAATTTTTACACGGCGTAGTGTAGGAGCCAGTGCAAGTAGGTGTATGGTCGTTTAGCTTACACCAAACTTATGCGACTTCCCGTTATTCTTTATTACAGATTCAGCGCTCTTAGTGGTTAATTTGAAAGTATAGGCTTACATTTGTCTAAGCTATAGCGACTCAATTTATTGTTCCACTATCATTGGATTAGCCGTATCGTCGTTTAAAATATGTATATTTGTTGTCGAAGATGATATTCGCCCCAACGAACAGCTCTCATGTAACTGCATCCAGGTCGAGCGAACATATTCATTAATTAGTTGCAAATACAAAGAACATCTAGCTCATTGTCGATACAGACCAAAAAAATCAAGTTTTGTACGATGCAAAAAATTTGTTGATTCAAATCTTTTTCCTCTCCCTTTTCCTTTTATATATAATTTATAACACAATTTCCTTTCTCCTTTCTAAATGCACTAATATAGGTAGCTTTTGGCATACTTTGTATCTTGGTGTCACTTCTGGAGTATTCGGTATAGCTGGAAATGCGTATACAATTTTCAGTAGATTTAAACAGCAAACAACTTTTATTTAAAAGTAAAAAAAAAAGTAAAATACAAATTTCGTTTAGAGAGCGAACTTGTACGTCCCTGGGCTACAGACGACATGGAATGTTCGTATTTTTACCAAAAAATAACTCAAATTTTCTCAACTGATTCTTTTATTTTATCGAAACTAAACAACAAATATTATTACAATCCTTTTTTGAAAGGAAAAAATTATAAAAACATAAATGAGTACATATTTGGGAATTAAAATTGGTTTTCAATAATTTTGTAAGCATACATTCTATCTTCCGTCTTGGTCGAGTTAAAAGTTAACCAAATAGCTATAGCACATCGTGTACCTTTGGTGATAGCTTTAACTCCATGAAGATTTTCAACGCCAGATGAGAATGCTACCATTCTTCCACATTTTGGTTGTATAGAGCTCTAAACAGACTGCAGTGAGATTAGTTCGTCTTCTTTAGAGAATACCATACCTGTATTTGTTTTCCATCATAGTCAGATACAAAAATAAAGTCCCCACCACTAATGTCACCGTTCAAATATACAATGGCGCTATAGTCTCTTGAGGTATAAGAAGGAAACGATTTAATACAGCTCCTATTGGGATTTAGGTTGCAATTATCAGCATGGATGCTATGGCTAAAATCGGTTCTATTGTTTTGGGAACCTAGTAACAAATTCACCATTTCATAAGTAAATACTCAATTAAACACTCTAAAATACCTGGGATAGCAGATCTGCACACTAAATGAGTATAAGAATAATATAAGTTTTTGACTTTAAAATAGTTTTCAATGTGGGTTTTTGCTTTCTCGGCAACTTCAACGATAGTCTTCAAATATTTTATATCCACTAATCCTAGGCTCACTAAAAATGTAAGTCTGGCGAAAGATATTCCGCCAAACCATTCTTTGGGAGAATGAGGTGTTTTGTTATTCATGTAACCATCACCTATGATAGCGAACAATTTTGCTATGTATATTAAAGAATTGCACTGATTTGGCGTTAAAAAATTTTCTGCAAGATACCTTTGGGTTCCATTTAGTTCCTTGGGGCCTTTGGTAATTTTTACCGTTAAATTAGTTTCCTGTTTCAAAGAAAATAGATGAGAAATATCATAAGTACCGCTTTTAAGCAACCAACAAAGTTTAGCGTAGTTAGTCGATGAAATGTAGTACCAACTTTCATTTTAGCAATGAAGATTATTTTTTGTTATATGTACATATATCCCTCCTTGGATTCGTGTTAAATTTTACGGCAGGTTGATTAAAGCATTGGCGAAGTGTTTCGAAATATATAAGAATCATTTTTTACAACACGTAAGCAGTTATACTGTCCTGCTCAAAAGCTAATAGCTAGTAAAATGAAGCATATTGAGAAAAATGAAAGAGACATACGTTTGTAAAACGTTTATTAAAACATAAATAAAAAAATCATACAAAAAAATATTTCTTAGAGAAAATTTGTTAATAATATAATTATGTTCCCATAATATAATTATGTTTTAGGCAAGCGTATAGAGGCTATGTTCAAACAGTCAGTAGGCAATGCTTTGCTTATCAATTGTTGAAGGAGATTCCTGTAAGTTAAATTGAGTATCAACAATACCACATGCTACCCCGAAAAATACGAGAAACAAATTAGTTAGAGATTTAACATTGTGCAATAATAGATTTAGATAATAATACGAGTAATATATACCTGTTTTTCTCCTGAGTATTCAGTTTTTTGAATGTTATTGAATTCTTTGTCGATAAATGTTATTAAGCTACTCTCATAAGCTTCTCTTTTCATATAATGAATAGCTTCCTGGAACAAAAGTATCATCATGAGTCCAAATTATAGTTTCCAAGACTTACCTCTCTTGGAGTGAAATATTTTTCGCTAACTTCTGGTAACGATTTATAATATTGAACATTACGTTTCATATCATGGTCATCAGGATAAAACAGTAAATAACTGGCAACAGCTTGGCAGGCAGATTTTAGCTTACCCACTAGAAAAACAACTTTAAATTAATTATCTAAGACCAGTTTCTTTAACTGCAAGAAAAGCCCCACATACACAATCAATTTCTATTATTTTAACCGGTTGTCGAACTAACTTGGACATACATTGGAAAAAACCATTACTCCTTAAATCTGTCGAAGATCTGCTGCAATGGAAGGCTGGCTTTTAGCTAAATGATGAAGTAGGACTTTTCTTTGATAACCACAATATTTATGTTAAACTTACATTTATAGTACGCAAATTGTAGATAGTGATAATGACTTGGTAATAGGTCTTCATGTTTTTCTCCGTTTAAAGAAGATAATTTATTTCTACATTTCCTTTTGCATTTTAAACAATAGGTGAAATGATCTGAAAAGATATTTGAAAGAATTTACAATTTAATCTAAAGGATTTACAGCTTACTAGCTATAGATGGGATGAAATCTGGATACCATCCAGGATCGTAAGGGCCTTCACATTGAGCTCTACATTCTTCTTCCGCCTGCAAGTACAGGACCAAAGATTCTTCCATGTTTTGTACTACCCTTTCCCAATTTTCTTTGTCATAAGCATCAGACCCGTGAACGTAGAGATAAACGAATTCCTAAAGAATATTGAGTAAAAAGTTTTAAGATATTTTGAGACACAAATACGGCGTGATTTTATTTAAAAAGAAAGAATGAAATCTTGTCTTCTCATAATCAAGTTGGTGTATCAATTTGCCTTTTTTAATTGAACATCTTAAAAATTAACAAGTTAGATTTACATCGTAATATGAACAATAAATTCGTGAATACTTAGGTGGTGGGCTTCAAAATAAAATGAAGGCAGGTTTTGACGTTCTCTCATAAAAATTGTCAATAGTTTTTCTTCATTCCCTATACTGTTTTTCGTGAAAATACTGTACACCATTGCTGAGAAATTGGAAAAATCATTTATGGTGCTAAGCAATGTGCCCGTGTTACTGCAAACATTTTAACGAAAGACATTCAAATAAGAGTAAGGAGCGTCATAATACATTTTTATTTTTGTTTTAGTTTCTGAAATGTTTAAGTGGATAGTTTTCAAAAAATCGCTCTGTATAATATTTGCGGTTTATGATTAATACCCACATATAACTCACTTTAGCTTCGTAGTTGATGACATCACTAGGGTCTGCTTCGGGAAAAGACGTGTAGTGTTTTAAACTGGCTAAAATCGGTTTGTCATCCGGATGTGCGACTAAATATGTAAAAGCAGATGATGCTGCTTTTGGATAATCTTTCGTCTGTAAAAGAAATTAACATCCATTGTTGAGAAACATATAAGAGATGATATTGCATGAAAGCTATTAAAAATGTTACTATCCTAAGTGGCTAGTTTTATTGCGATAATATTTGCTAATGGTCATCAACATCTGCGTGAAGAATAACGACATAAAAATTGAATTCAAGGAACGAATCATCCTGAAACCTTTTAAAGAGTATTACGCACGATATTCTAGATAAATTAAGTAAACAAATGTTGAAACCAGCTGTAAGTGCGACCCAGATTGCAAACGAAATCTGTGTTGGGTAATACAATACTAATTGTAAGATTCATGTTACGCATCTATCGTGAAAGTAATGATCTAAGATTTCAATTATTCCATTACTGAATTGCAGTAAAAAGGATTCAACCTTAAAATATTTATCACAAAAAAATTACAAGTTTTTTTAGGAGACACTGTACATGAATGCTTAATTATTGAATGTACTCAATATTTATTTTTGTATTTGAGGTCATATGTTCAAGTTGACTTGTATATTTGCTTATTAACCATATAATAATGTCAAATAAACAAATTCATAATTTTATATATCATCAGTTACATCGTACAATTATATCGAAATTACGTAGTTATTTTTCAAACTTTGCAATTGCTCGTTTATTAATAATGGTTCGTAAAAGTAATAAATTGTAGTTTAAGAGTCCGAATTTTAATGGATAATTTGCTAAAAATAACTTTATACACGTCCAGAGATGTATAACATTTTTTTTCCTATATCTTCAATTTTAAAGCACTAAATTAAGCTTAAATTTAAATATAATTTACCTGAAAATAGCATATATGTAAATATTCATAAGGTTTTCGATCTTCGAACAATTTCTCGGTCTCTTTGTTAATATTATACAACCCAAAGACATTACCATGTTCCTTTCTGCATTTTAGGATACATAATGTGTTTTTCAGGGTTTTTTCAAAAAAGTGCAGATCTTCTAGATTGTCAGTATATAAAGGCCGATCTTCAGAAACATTTTCTTTACATTGTATTCGGCAGTTTTGCAAAGTTTTTATGTAAATCCGGTATTTTTCTACCGCTGCTTCGAAATATTTCACGCAATTATTATAATTATTATCTAAATACGCTTCAACACCCTTCTCATATAAAACGGCACAAGATTCGTTAGGGTTTATCACTTCCGATTTAACATGTGTTGGAACAACAGCGATTGCCGCTATCACGCATACCCACGTGGTTTGAAACATGGTATTCTACTGAGAGAGTTGTAATTCTTTCTACAAGATTTTGTTTTTCAGTGGCGTAGATGTTTGTTGTTCTATATTCGACAGATTTTAGCGTATTCTTCGCTACATTACTTAAGTCCAGCATTTTACAGGGAGATCAACAAGATATATAACTGTGTAGGGACAAACAAAATACAATAATGTGCGAAATTTTTCCAACGTTATTAAAAACACAAACCTACGGAATCGTAAAATATTTAATAAACTTTCAAATATTCGACGTGAAATATGATATAATAAAAATTTATTAAAGAAAATAATTCTCAATTACACGATATAACAATTCAAACTTCTAGATCTTCTGGGAAGCATGTGTTACATAGAGTCAGTCACGAAAGTCTACATATACCATCAAATATTTCCATAAATTTGAAATTGCGTGTTAAATTGAATATAATATATTTCCCTATGGATACTATAAATTAATTGAAGAAAAGAAATTTATATTTAAAATATATATATTTCACATATTAATATTTTGTTGGACTATCTCCAACGTGTAGTCTTCTACGAATATTCGTGATACGGAATATACGTTGAAAGATTTAATTCCACACTTTTTTTAATATATCATTTAAAGACAGTACACTAGTAATTTGACATTTCTTGTATCTCAACACAAAAGTATCGGCACACAAGTTTAATAAGCGTCTAATTGCCGCGGCGAAGTTACGTTCTTAATCAATTTCAAGTTTTCTAATTTAATATTATGCCCGGTTTCATTTGTGTTGTGCTACACTTAACAATTCTAATCTACCAAATCGAGAAAACCTAATGTGTTCCCTGAATCTGGTGCCTATGACTCTTGTCGTTTGACCAATATAGACTTTGCCACAGGCACTACATGCAATTTTATAAATTCCCGACCTTTTCTCCATGTTCGGTTTATCTTTTGGATTTCCAAGAAAGTTTTTAAGTGTATTACGCGAACTGAAACATACGTTCATATCTTGACCCCTAAAAACTTTACTTTCACCTTTCGGTATGCTGTGAAAAGGGAGTTTCAGGAATTTCTTACCGTTAGTTTCTACTGGGATTAAGGTCGCGGAATTTCTCACATAATGCATATGTTGGAATCTCTTAAGCTGGTAACCATTGCAAATAGCTACATTTTTATGAATTTAAGTTCTTTGTTGTACTTACTAGTTAGAGGGAATTTAACTAATTTATTAATTAAGAAATTAGTTGCGGCCATTTTGTGTTGTCCACAGTGGTTAGAATCGTTCATAAAGTACCTATTAGTGTTTGTTTCCTTTCTGTAGATATCTATTGTTGTTTCTTATTACTACACTATCCAGGAAAAGAAGCTGATTGTTCACTTTTTCTTCTACTGTGAATTTAACGTTTTCAGATTTTGAATTAAGAGTCGCGAGAAAATCCGGAATAGTACTTTTCCTAGTATCAAAGACCGCGAAAATATCTAAGCCAAATTCTAGGAAAATATGTTTTAAATTTACTCATGAGCAACTTGGCTATGAAAGGGGATAGGGGGTTGCCCATTGCCGTACGCTATAATTACTCATAGTACTTGCCCTCTACTTGAAAACAATTTTCATTCATGCAGGGAAAAGTTAGCCTTTTGTATTCTGCAACTTTGGCATCATCGACTTTGTTGAGTTTTAGGAACCAAATACTCTATGGTTTCTGAATTCTGTACACTGTGGGGAAGAATGAACAAACATCGAACGATACTAAAATGTATATATTTTTCTCGAAAGTAGGGATAGAACAGACATGTTAGATTTAGAGATTTCTCGCATCATTCGATCACTGGTTAAGAGTGAGGATCCCGCGCATCCTCGAAACGGCCGTCCTGACTTAATTAATTTATTAAACTTTTGTGATGCGGAGTGTGCCGATACTTTTGTATTGTTTGCCGTACTGCGCCACAGTTCCGGCTACAATTATTCTTGAATCTCCTCTCTAATTTACCCCAAGTGCGTTCAATTTCATTTAAATTTTGTGCTTACCATTCTTTCACAATAACCACCGTATGGTTTGGGTTGATTTTGATTTTCTAGATATATACATTACTGTAATACGAAAGGTCTCAATGTGACGACCAGCAAGTACACCTACAAGTTTTGGGAAAGCGCGAGGTTTTAGGAAAGAGCAATATCTTATTTCAATTGTTGATCACTTATTCATGAAAACATACTTTTCTGATGTGGAAATCCTTCACCGTTTTTATCCATCGCTTTTATAGTTTTTAACAATAGCTAGTTTGTTGAATAATGTCTTTAGTGGTTTCCTCTATTGGAAACAATCATATTTGGTGTAACTCATCTGTAGATTCAGTTTGTGGCGATTAATTACCTCAAAATCGCCACAAACACGCCACACAGCTATATTTAAATGGATCTATAAACATTTTTCACACATTGATTTGATAATCAATTTTTAAGGCAAAACACTATGTTATCCCCAACAGAAAATAGATTTGCTAATTTGTGGAATCGACAGCGAACAGTTATAATCCTAATTTGTGTCCAATGATATAAATTCATTCATTAATTACAGAATTGATGAATGATTACTACTAATACAAATTCATTCATTAATTACACGATTCATGAATGAATTTGGTGATTGTTTCATGACGTAGCGAACTGAGTAAAATACTTAAATCTTATTGGTAGAAAAACCAAATTAAACGAAAATGGCGAATCAGAGAGGGTGCTTGGAGAAAAAATTATAAAACTTACTTTTTCGACTTATACAATGCGATTTATGATTTAAAATAATGAAATTTGATGTTTAAAAGCTATTTCTAATGATTTTATAGATAATCTAACTCTAGTTTGATAAAAGTATTTTGAAGAAGTTTACAGCGGACACTACCAGAGAAAGCCGCCATTTTAGTTAACGGTTTTCAAAATTAATTCGCGTTTTTATGTTGCTGATTAACTTTAGGGATGAAATGGAACTTATTTATAAAAATTAATTGGATAATTAGTTCGTGTTATCTATTTCTTAAAGGAAGCATGATTTTCCATAAAATTTCTTGGTGAAAATTGTTTGTGAAAGTTTTCTTGTGT
This sequence comes from Oryctes borbonicus, assembly GCA_902654985.2. Classification (NCBI taxonomy): domain Eukaryota; kingdom Metazoa; phylum Arthropoda; class Insecta; order Coleoptera; family Scarabaeidae; genus Oryctes; species Oryctes borbonicus. The sequence goes on from LR736882.1 coordinate 5,656,672, forward strand.
ACTTTTTTAGTGATATTGTGAATGTTTCTACATAATACATGCAGTGAAATTGGCAATTCCTACAAGACTAGAGTCAGCTATCCAGGTACGAAGGTAGGAATTCAAACTTAACTAGTTTATCAAAAGACAAAAGATTATTTAACAACTTATTTATTTAAGAAGAAACGCTAATTTGAACTATTTAAACAAAAATATTCTTCTCTGGTTAACATATTACTTTTGAATTCTTCATACAAACTAAGTATCGGTAATAATAATGCAATATAACCTTCACTATCGGGTTTTGTCTTTAATAAATTTGGATTTGTAGTTAACTTATCGTTAATCTCAATAAGTTTACCTTCGACACAACTATACACTGGATACTTGGTATTGTCGTTACATTCTATATAACATATTATTGAATCTTTACGTAGCTTTTGAGCACCACGTTTTGATTTACCTGAGACTTTATTTTGTAAACGATCTAGTTTTTCCGATACTTTGAAGTTAATTCTAATGATGTCTTTGTTTCCTTTCATGACGGGATGTTTTCCAGTCAATGAAAGTAAACAAACACGATTAGAATGGAAACTAACTTTTTGATGTATATTTTCTGCAATGCTTGGCAACTTATTACAATATTTATGTTCGTAATATCGTTCGCTTACACTTAGGAAAGTTTTGTTATCTACAATGTTACCAGAAATTGATTCTAATATTGTTTTTTGATTTGGTGGTTTAATTACATTTGTTTTGTCGTCTAATTCCATCATTACACTATGAATTTAGGTACTATTGCAATAATTTATACTTTTAACCACTATTTTGTTCACGTTCTCGTTCCTCTTGGGCTAATCTTCGAAGCCTTTCTCTAGTTTCCCTTGTTTTTTCAAAGGATCTGTCTCGTCTAGCTATTCTTTCTTGTTTTAAGCATTTGGTCATTTGGGTATCGATAGAATTGCATATACCAATGAATTTTCTGAAAGGATGCTTAAAAAAAAACAATTAGAGGGAATCAAATCTAGTAAAATGTTACTAACCTCTTTATGACATGTCTGTAGCATTTGTATTAATTTGTTACATTCTTCAGTGTGCAAATGAGGCGATAAATCAGTATGCATGCTTTTTAAAAGCTTCTTCTTTTGTGGATCTTTTTGTAAAGAGTATAGAAGTAAATATCACAGCGAACTTAAAATTTACGTCTCCATTGCCCATAGAGTTATTTTTAACGTATCACGTGCTTTGGAATTTCGCTTGATATTGAAATTTATCACATATTTTAATTGGAAATACGTGTAAATATTTAATATGGTCTTAATTCGGTGTATTAACGAAATAAATTAATTTAATTATATTGATTATATTCATAAATAAAGCTTAATTTTGATTTTACCGCTTGTTTCAGTGTTTCTTTTATAGATGGCGCAAGAATTTACGCGGAAATTTGAATTGTATTTCCCAAGTAAAATGAAATAAAACTGCATTTTTTACTAAATTCAAATGTTACCTTTATTGTTATACTACTAAAAAAATGACACTCCATACCTACATTTAGACCTTATTAATTAGAAAGTTTAGTTGTAAAATTTTAATCTGTTTTACACAACCTTTCCAAATATTCTTTCTTTTTGTTCGTAAATACACAGTTTAAATTTAAGAATTACTATCGTCATGCAGTATGTGTCCAATAAGATGGTTAACAACAAAAGTAATTTTTTTTTTGTATATAATAACATTACTAACTTTGAGACCATAAAAAAATTGGTACTACATTATTTACAGTTTTCGTATTTGGTTGACAATGATGTACATACATGTTTTTTCTTGGTTGTCCTCATTGGAAAAAGAAATATAATAGACGTAGCTTTTTTTATCAAAACTTTTAATTATAATTTAAAATTCGTTACCAAAAAATCTTATATCATAGTAGTAATTAATATAATAATAATACATAAAAATTTTATACAATTAATACATTAACAACTTTTTCTTCCTTATTAAACGTATCCTATTGCACTAGTAATAGTTTTCTTTAAGTAAATAAACACATTTATAAAAAGATGAAAGAAATATTACGTGTTATCTTTTAATCTATTGCAATGGGTTTCTTTTTATAGTAGATTCGTTTAGGAAATTAGTTAGGATAACGTTAACAAATAGAAGTAGAAATATTTTAAACAACGATCTAAAACACCGAGAGATTGTACATATATCTTAACTTCTTCGTTTCCTCCAAGTGATACACTAGAACCCAATTCAAGTAAATTATTTATAGGAAAACATAACACTATATTTTCTTTTTTTTAATGTTTTTAATATAAAAAAGCATTATATTAGAGATAAATTATTTAAAAAACTAAGGTGCTGCTTTACAGGTTCAATTTAAATAATAATTTGTTAAGAAACTATTATGAATGATGTTGGGCACTAATAAACAACCTTAAATCCTTTCAAAAGATAACTAAAGTAATATGACGTTGACTAGTGAGGATTATAGGTATTTTATGCTGTTAGCATTCTAAATTTAATCAGAAAAGTAGATTGTAAGCTTCCAAATTGATATTTATCAGAAATTTTCGAATAGAAAACATCCATAACTTATTTTTTATGTTGATCAAGACTTTTGCCAAATAATTAAGCAACAGCTGCTTTGTTTTCGAGTATGAAACTTAATGAGGATTTGATCGTAGTTTCTATTAGTTGCACCTGAAGTATTTGCTGGATGTGTTCTAGAATCAAATTGGGAAACTTTCACTCTATTTTAGTTAAATATAATTAACAGCACAAAAAGAGATCATTTACCTAGTCAAGCTCTATTTTTGTAGATGTGAATGATGAAAAAGACGAGCTTACTTTGATTAACTGACTTGAAGCTTTCAATAAAGCTTTGGAATAGTGTCCAGAGCTTACATCTTTCATAATAGCTAATGATAGGATAAGTCGTGTTAAAATCTAAATTAATTTTTTTTTGTAAAAAAAAAAAGATTTGCAACAAATAAAACTCTAATTCTGCTTTATAATGATGTCTAAAAGACTATTTTGTAATAAAAAAGTTAGATTCTCGGATATATCAGTTAATCTTCTTTTCATTAAATATATGTTATATATAAGCGAATGATATCCAAAAAGTGTATTATCATTAATATATATTTATATAATATATTTTTTATATCTTTACTATACTTATTATAAAAAAATATATATATACGAATGAAACATCATGATTATTTGGCTACAAATGCCTTACCCTTTGAACAAACAGATGGGAAAACGAAAATTTAAGAATAAACATATAGGGATAAGGGAGGGGAAAATAAATAATTAATAAACTAAAAAAATAACAATCCAACAACTGAATAAGCACTCTTAAGCATAATGTAGCTATGGACAAAAAACTGAAAATATAAAACGGCTTCTCTTTTACTCTCTCTCAAATGAAGCAATTTAAAAAATTGGTAGAAGAATTGAGCATCTCTGTGCGTTCAGCTTGGGTTATAATTCCATGTCCTCCGCTTCATTTTCTGAAAAGTCCGACATACTCGATTCACTCTCAGAACTAACGTTGTTCTCTTGTCCTCGAAGGGCTTCTTCTGTTGCATATTTCCTTACATATTCTGAAAAATAAGATGCAAAAGAATTAAAAGCGTTCCTAACTAAACCATTTTGTAAATTCAAATTTTCTTCAATATATTACCAATTTAAGACATTTACGGAAAATAAATTTCAGCATAAGTCAGTACTTTTCATTTAGTTCCTATTACTATATGCTTATGCTTTTTTTGCAAAAAGGAATTTAACGATATTACATACAGTTGTGTCATATGGGGAATGTTACCTTTTTGAAAATATTTCCATAGGATTAGGTTAAACACTATGTTTTTTACAACACTATTTACTAGAAAATTGGAAACTTCCAAAATTAGAAAATTAAAAAAAAATATATTAAGGAAAAGTTTAACATTTTTTCTCAATAAAATTTATTTATTTATTAAACTAAAATAAATTTCCAGCGAATAATAACACTATTTTCCATAAAATTATCACTTCCTCAATTTCTTTTTGCTGATTTTCTTTTAAGAAATATAATCTTTGATATTTTCTAAATTTTTCTGACCTAATTAAACTTAATTAAATTCAACATAAAAATTTACATAAATTAGTAATAATATAAATAAGTAAAATAATTTTCACTGAAATCATAATTAATGTGGATAAATTATACTTAACGAAACTTATGTTTGCATTCTTAGAGTATTATTGAAATTATGTTAGATAAATACGACAAACTGTAAGAACTGATTGCTAATATTGTTAAGTATGAAAATGATAGTATTGTTGATATTTTTAGGATTATCAAGGATTTCTTTACCACTGAACAACATATAATTAGACTGGTCCATCTCTCGCAAAAAAATTATGGATAGCATTGTATAACACATTTTAAATTAACAAATCTATATTTATTATTAATTCATACGTCTTTCTTTCATTCTCATTAGTTTCGCATATTTATTATGTGTTTATTACATGTTAATTGTAATTATTTATTGACTTTGCATTTAATTATAATTAATTATAGTAAGTTCTTTTAAACTTGTTATGTATGAATCTAGACGTTTAACATTTCTTTCGAATAGATATTTTACATAAACTCAAATTCTCAAAAAAAAATTAATACATCTCTAATTTGATTTTCTTTCGTTTATATGTGTATACAGGGTGAATCCGGAGGAACGGGAAATATTTTATAGGTAGATACTGGCGGTCAAAATAAGAAAAATAAATCCAAAAGTTATAGTCTGATTGTCAACTATTCTTGAAATAGCGTATATTTTTATAACGAACTAGCTCTCAACAAAAAAAAATATTCTGATAGATTGATATGACATATTGTCAGTTGCTCTAGCATTAACTCGTTTAATTGTAATTCTTCGCATTCTTAAATATATTACTACTAAAATGCCCCGAATATGGACGATTTTTGTTCATGGTTCATGCAATGAAAGTGCAGTTTGAGCATTTAACGAATATCAACGCGGTATTCCAAATCGAAAAGTTCGCAGATTTGTTGCTAGTGTTCAAGAGACTGACGTATTTCCAAGCGCAAACATTCTTTCTAAAAATGGTTTAAAGTTTTTTCATGTTCAACCAATTCAGCAACGATCAACTCCCAATATTTCAATGTTACGAATGGATTCGTCATAACCCAAGAGTAAATAAATACATTTTATTCGTCGACGAAGCTATACAGGTGGATATCTTCATATAAATACACGGCCTTAAAATAAATATAGGCATGCAACGATTTTAAACAACAACTAAGAGATGTAATCAAATGAATTCAAGGTTACTGTTTTACCTTATTATGATATTAAAAACAGAAAAAAATAAGAATCAGCTCACCTGATACTTTCTTCTTATACTCTTCTGGTTTATGAAGATACATTGCAGCAGCATCCCCATTTAATGGGTCTATTGGATTTGGATAAGTTAATAGTTGCGGTAGAAATGATTCGAAAATATTTGATAGATCTGCAAAAAAATAAATTTAGAGATAGAATTTGTTCGATGTAAATTAGGGAAATCGTACCATATAAAGCAGTCCATGCTTGGTTTATTACGTCTAAACACACTGTTCCAGATACTTCATCTATATTTGGGTGATATACTCGATTCATAAAACCTATACTAGGTGATTTGAAGGGGTAATGCTCTGGTAAATGCACCCGTACCTTCCATACTCCACCTTCATAAGGTGCTGGAAAATTCATGCAAGTTTGTATTAATACGTTAAAAATAAAACTTGAAAGTGGATTTATTTGTACAAAAAAGGCTGAGCGTTTTAAGAGCATTTAAATGAAACTTCGTTTTTCCGATATATTACTTTCCAAGAACAATTGTAAACCATTAAAGGTATACGCGTTTGAGGTCAACACTTTTAATTTAAGATTTCGCTTTATCAATGATTCCTATAATACCTTTAACTCATAAGCTCCACGTAACTATGGTAACGCGTCTAACCGAGGTACAGACTATTGGCTTGGGGTTTATTTGTCATAGAAATTTGCAGAAACTTCAAGATATTCATGTATTCAGTAAAGTGCTTCTTGATTGTTTTCAATACAGTGGATTCACTGGATTAGCCTGGGTAGAGGGTGAATTAATTTGTTGAAGGAACTTGAGTTGTCTGGAATATATCGATTGAGAGGAATTATTATTTTGGTAACTAAACATTTCCATGTAAGAGCTAAAATACAAGGGTAAATGTAGCTTTCCAACTTTATCAAACATTTTCGACAGACGCTTCATTCATGCTTAAATATAAACATCAACCGTAAATAGTTAAACATGGTTGTCATAGTGACAGTCATAGCTGTGCAATGAATAATGAGATTATTGAATACGAATTGCTTTGATATAATTCAGTCAAAGAATTTAACGTATTTATGCTTTATCACGTCCATGCACCAAGATTGAGATAAATACAATTTTTTCATCATGAACAAATGTAACTGCATTTTTTCTGATAACGTTGCATGTTTGTTGAAGAGTGCAAACATTTAAAACAATAACAAATTCGTTTATATATGGACTTTTTAAACCGTTAATTAGATTTTTGTGTTAAAATTTTTTTTCTAGATAAAAATAGAGGCACTAAAAATATTCGGGAAACAAAAATAAATTTCGCAGAAATATGGAAATTGTTACTCACAAAGCGATGACAATGGAATTAACGAATATTTTCATTACTCTTCTTGCCAATTTACACAACTATTAACGATATGACGTAATAAACATAAATAAGCAGTTTCCATATTGCAAAAAATTTGATTAATCTTCGACGAAATATGAAGGTTTATTCAAATTTTCACAAATTTCCCAGGTGGATTAAGTTCGGTAAATTGCGCAGAACCAATAATAGCAAATATACAGTTGTATCCAAAAACATTTGAATAACAGTGTATATTTCTCGAATTATCTTGGAAAAAAAAAATAAATGAAGGTCCATATATATCCTATTTTTAGATAAAATCGACACTTTTTAGATGACGAAAAACAAATTTGTTTGCGAAATGAACTATGAATATTCTGTCAACACAATTTTATTTATGAAGTCACACAGAATTGATAGGAGTCATATCAATTTGCATATTATCGAGTAAATTATAACACATGCTGTTGATGTAGTTTTTGGAGTCTATCCAAATTCATAGATTTTGTATTACCTTAAATGGGTTTGGAATTTAGATTTTTAAAATTTAAAGTCCATTGTTTAACTTTATACTTATCAGTTCTTTTAGCAAATGGAAACAATGATAAGTAATTGTTTGCTGATGTTATTGTGTTAACTGTGGGTAATACGAAACTTCATTTTAAAATGATAAAGGTATCGGTTGCACATATTTTGATTTTTATACATCTAAGTAAAATGCAGATATACATTATTTTCTTGATAAAATAATAAATAATTATAATAAGAATAATAATATAATAATTTAGAATACTTACTGCCTCGAGGTCCATAGAATTTAACACAAAATTCATTTAGTCCCCCTAATATTGTAACTTCATGTTTGCTTTCAATCCTGTCAGAGATGATTAAGGAAAACATAATTATATACAAGGACATGGAAACTATGAAACAAAGCTATTGATTTGATATTGAAAATAATCAAAATTAATATGTGATCTGTTGGGAGTGGTTTCGTGTTGCGTACAATTTTACACGTACGACAATTAATATGTAATTAATAACGCTAATATTAAGTTACAAAAGACAACTTCGATCAGCTGATATAAAGGACCCTGTGTGTGTTATTGTTTACATTTTCGATTTACTATAGCACAAAGGATACAATTTTATGACATCGGTATCCATTCTTCGCTTTCCAGCACTTGGGGAAGACATGTTCGGATCGTCATAAAACTTTCAACATTCAGACAATATACAGCACTAATAATCAAGTTCAGAAGCGTAATCACCGAGGAAACAATGGCCGTTTTTCACTTGGTTCGTACTACTGCAATCTGCACTTTCAGACTCTGTGACAAGTGATTCTTACGCAGGCGCGCAATTTATATTAGTAACCACATATAAATATACAGGAAGAAAATTTCCGAAAAACGTCTATTATTCACACTTTCTGCTAAATACGCACAAAACAGATTTAACCTTTTTCATTTCTAGTGTAACACCACATCACAACACAACAGAGCAATTGTTATGATTTCGAAAACACAATTTGCTAACCTTGCACTCGTAATCGTTATCTACGTTCCAATTTGTAATCTAATTATACTTTCAAGTCAATAGGTATTAACTAATGTTTACTACACCATAATAGCATCTTTTTGTCTATTACCTTAAAACGTTCATGAACCTAAACGTACTGGCCGTACTGGAAGACTTGCGAAAACTATCATGTCAAAAGTCGGCAACCTTAGTTTTCGGGATAATTTCATGGAATTATATTGAATGGGTATAAGAAATTACTCATTTTTTTTATCGCATATTCATTACTTCGACTTGACGTACGCTTTCTATTTTACAATTCCAAGAGATGCTTCTGTGGTTGCATAAAACGTCGATTTTTTTGCATAATAGCATATACAGCACGTTTTTTTTTCAAAACATGCAAGGCATGCATCCCTTGATCTTAATGGATACCACCTAGATATTCTTTTATTATTTTCTTTTCACCCACATTATATCCGGTTGTTTTAAATAGTTTTTTTTTTTACCACAAAAGGCTTTTTCAGCTCGCACATTTTGTCAGTTAGTTAAAAAAAATAACCAGTTACCCATCATTTTAATTTTAAACTTTTTTAATAAGAGAAAGTGCTTGCCTAACTTCTTGATTTACAAATTTTACAATACTTGAAAGATGTTTGAGCTATCAAAAACACTATGCTGATAATTTTGGTTATTAGTGGTAATAACGTGTCTGGTCTGCTATTCATTATTGCAAAATAAAATTCCAAAAATGGCGTCTTAAATTTTTAGCCCTCGATCCAAATGAATACTATTTCTAGATTTTTCTGATTATTTTTTCTCCTCAAATGTCATAATCATTCTATATTACAATTCAATGTTTTAAATGGATCTTTTGAAAACCACAAATTTCTATATATTTCAATAACTAAAGACATTAATTTCTTCCAAAAAGAGATCTATGATTTTTAGCTTTTTCTAAAATTGTATAAATAAAAGTTATGTTATAACTTATTATTAGGTAATTTTTTTTACAGTCAACAACAAAAAGCTAAAATTTTACCTGGTTGAATCCTTTATATTTAAAATTTGTGAAATACTTCAAAGAATTTGAGTTATCTACAAAGCCACGTTGATAATTTTTGATTATTATTGTTAATAAGGTATATGGTTTTTTTGGAAACTAGTGACATAAGTTAAGAGGCAAATTGTGGTGTTAGGTAAGGAAGCACTTGAAGCAACGCTGATGAAGTCGGATAGGCAGAAACATGTCCGTTGGCTAGTGCTTTTGCCGAGAGTGATTCCATTAATACCATGTGCTATTTCAGCATTATTTGGGTTATATGATTTGTGATTCATTTCTGAAATTAAAAAGACAACGTCTTAGATTTTCAGTCATCGATGTAAATTTTTACGATTAATTCTTTTCTTAAGATGTATATTCCTCTTATATTGTAATATTTTGTTTTAGTTGGCTCCACAAAAGACATTAGCCTCATAAACTGTGCTAATAATGCTTTAAAGGATTTGAAGTATGCAACACTATTTGCAGTACGAATTTTGGCTTTTGATACCAACAAATGGTTTTGTAAAAGACGCTAAATCATCTTACAAAATTATAATTTAGGTAAATGGCCAGTTATGTTAAAAAATGTTGGTAGTAGCATGATCAGTTTTTTTAAGACAAAGAGAGCATGTAAAGGCTATTTTAAGAACCTGTGTCTATTTTTTTTATATATCCCACAACAAAGTGCATGCAAATGTTTTTGTAAATTTTTTAATTATTTTTCAAAATTTTAAATTCACAAATTGAGTCTAAATGGTCCAACATTATCTCTAAAAAAATAGGGGCTTGACATAATTTTAGTTCTAAACCATCTGCAAATATTTTAGCAAAAAAAGACAATTTGATCAGTTTTCTTTTTCCAGTTTGTAGAACAACAAATAGCACAAAGAGACCGTTCCAGGAATGATACAGTATACGAGTCCTTAAATTTGTATTCCGATCAACAGATGGTGCAAAATATTGACCTTGTAGAGGAGAAATAACAGTAGCAATATTAATTAATTCATTTGCTAATAACATCTTTTAATTTGCCATTGAAAAAATACAATTTTTAATCAGCTAGTGTTATCTTTTTCATTATATTTGGATTTTTTTAATTATCGTTTATATGTCGCAATCCGGGTTTTAAGAGCTTAGAGCAGCAATCATTTAGTCCGCCGCGTGCAGTTGAATGGATCGTAGCTTAGCTATAATTTCTGGGTTATAACCACCAGTAGAATCGGAAATTACTCAGAAATATCGAGCAAATTTAAGCGGTAGCGCCTTGTATATATTCGTGTAATTTCTTTAGCGAACTAGTTTGGCTTTTTACCGAGAAAAGAAACAAATTTTAGCAATTAAAGATATGGCAGTATCTTCAAGGATATTGGCAAATGCATACAGTAAGTAAAATTATATAATGCACAATAAAATTGACATAATATTTTCATTAATTATAGTTGCTATTTATGGAACTATATGCATAAGAACGTTTGGGATTGTTTTGACCTTAGTACTTGCTTGTCAACTTTATAAATTTCCTAATATAGTTCAAAGTGCATGTTTACAAATGATTCTATAATTTATATTACTTATTATTTTAGATGGCATCAAATTGGTGAGGTATAAGAGCTACAGTGCTACAAGAGCAAATTTGAAATTGACTGGGAATACAAAGGTAATCTGCCAAGGGTTTACTGGAAAACAAGGGACATTTCATAGTAAACAGGCCATTGAATATGGTACTAATCTAGTTGGAGGAGTATCACCTGGAAAAGGTGGTAAGAAGCATCTTGATTTACCAGTATTCAACTCAGTTAAAGAGGTAAGTTTTGAGGAAGTACCCCCAATAATTAAATCAATGACACTATTGATTTTTAAAATTTTCCATCTTTCTTTTTTTTATATTTGTTATCAGAAGAGACAAATGAACAATGTTAATCATAGCAAAAAATGTCATGTCAAGGTCTGTTTATATAAGAAATCTCTGCTGAGGTTTTATCATCAATTCATTGAGATTAAGATTAGCACTTAAGCGCAATATTTCATATTGTAATAATGATACATTACAAACAAGCTCTAATTTATTTCATAGGCAAGGGATGCGACCGCATGCGACGCGACTGTAATATATGTCCCACCACCAGGGGCAGCTGCAGCAATTCTAGAAGCTATTGATGCTGAAATACCTTTGATAGTTTGTATCACTGAAGGTATACCCCAACAGGATATGGTAAAAGTTAAACATAGATTAGTCCGTCAGACTAAATCCCGTTTAGTTGGTCCAAATTGTCCTGGTATCATTGCGCCAGAACAAGTTAGTACCAGACCTAAATTATTTAGAAAATTATTTTTAATCCGCGTTGTATTTTCAGTGCAAAATTGGTATTATGCCTGGACATATTCACCAAAAGGGCAAAATTGGTGTAGTGTCCAGATCTGGTACTCTAACATATGAAGCTGTGCATCAAACTACTCAAGTAGGTTTAGGCCAAACGCTCTGCGTTGGAATTGGAGGTGATCCATTCAACGGTACTGATTTCATTGATTGCCTAGAGGTGTTCTTGAAGGATCCAGATACTAAGGGTATCATTCTCATTGGTGAAATTGGAGGTGTAGCTGAGGAAAATGCTGCTGAATATCTGATGAAAAATAATACTGTAGCACTTTGATTTCTTGAGTAAAAATGATAGATTAACCCATATATTTTCAGGGATCAAATGCCAAACCTGTGGTATCATTTATTGCCGGATTGTCGGCTCCTCCCGGAAGAAGAATGGGACATGCTGGTGCTATAATTTCTGGAGGAAAAGGAGGTGCTCAAGATAAGATTAATGCTTTAGAGAAGGTATGTGAAATCCAAGCTTTTGTGATGTGTTAAATTAAAATTGCGAGTTGAAAAACAAAAAGATAAAATACGAGTCTCTTTATAATATATTAGAATGTTGAATGCCCATTTCACGGCAGTTCACCGCATTGAGTGCATTGCTGAAGATGCGATGAACTACCGCGAAATGCGCATCGAGTATTTTAATATATTGTGAAGAGACTTGTATTCTGTTTCTTTTTATGAATTTGTTAATTTGTTATTATTTGATAACACTTCTTTTTAGGCAGGGGTGATTGTCACCAAATCTCCAGCACAAATGGGCAACGAATTATTGAAAGAGATGCGTCGACTTGGTTTAGCGTAATTCCATAATTCTCTCTATACCGTTTTACGATCCGAACGTATCATATGTCGAGTTGTGTTCTTTCCAAGGATTACAAACCAGAAAAAAAGTTTCCTCATCATGTACTTTACCTATAAAAAGAAAGGAAAAATAAAATGTTATTAAGGATATTACGTAAAAAATAAATTATTTATTATTTAGTACATTTTCCCAATTATTTTTTTGGTTATCGTTTCGTGTGCATCTGCTACGTCACTTGGAGATTATCGCTGTAACTAAAAATAAAGCATAATAACCGTATAATTATCAATAAGTGCTTCAAATATGTATAACTAAGCCACTCTTGAGTGCACTGATAAGACCATTGTATAAAATGGATATATGTGCAGTGTGTTCGTGCAATGTCGGTTGCATAAATTTGTCAAAATAGAATCTTAGCTGTCGAATTAAAGGATATATATGATTAATATGATATACTGAAAATATTCAAACAATCTTAAGCAAGTATTTGTAAAGTTAAAGCTTAAGGCATCGCCAAAGGAACCTTCTACTGTTATAGAATTGATTATATATTGTTATATTATACTATTATTATTTGTTGTTAAATATATGGGAATTAAAAAAATATATATTTCTTTAATCCTTTCCAAACTACCAGGATTTCTTAATAGAAACAAGTTTAAACTGCGCATGGCGCTTACATGTTTTGGCGGAGTGTTATTCTTTTTTTTTGCTAAATGTAAATTGTAAAATCGAAAATTACCTCACGCACAGCAAACATTTGTACAATAACATCAGCAGGACAACTAACATAATATTTCTGCTTTACGAGGGTAGCCTCTAGCTGAAAATTTCCGTTAACATGAAGATGACATTGATAGATACCTTCGAAAATTTCAACCGCGTTAGACACAAAAATAATTTTGAATTGATTTGTTTATTAAAATATTATCAACTACATAAAATTTACATAACCCTACTTTACATTTCGACAATGTGTCTATTTAGCTTGCAAGCCACAATGTTTACTTACTGCGGATACTCCACTAAATATTTTTTGTTACGTCAGCAGTAACTGCAGACGTAGCGTGCACAGTGTTGCCATTGGTGGGGAAATATCAACACATATGGGGACAAACTCATTCAAAAATGCGCAAGTGAAACCACTTAAAATAGTGATGATGTGAATTTCTGTACGAAGTGGTGAATTTTTAATTTTAAAGATGGTGATCAATCATGTGCAGTGGTGGCTCGTATCTCATCTGATTTAGTCACGTGATTTGTCACATTCTATATTGTAGTTTGCTTGACTAGTAGCAGGCGTGTCATAAAATCATGTGCAATACAGACCACTATGGCTCTAACGATCTCGGGTTGGTGCCCAAATGGGTAATTTTCTGAAAAGCAATTCAATGGGCCGTAAATCAATGATTTTTGGGAGTTTTCAATGAACAAAGGAATTCCAGTTTCTTGTTTACAGTACAAAATTTAATATAATAATGATAATATCAACTCGTTATTAGCAATTGCTTCGCAAGCTCTTAATATAATAACGTAGGCTTCCACGGTCAGAGTTAGTTAAAACTAAACGTGGGTTCGCACCGTGTCATGGTTAATCGAAAATTCGATGTTTCGCCCACAATCATGAGGTGGTAGGCCACAGTTAGTATTTGACGTTTGAGTAACTGAGCGGGAAGCAGTTGATCACGGTAACTCAGCATGTGAACCATGCCAGAGGCGAAAATCAGCTGCGGGAATATGGGGGAAGCAGCACACTTTTATATCGGCGGTGGGCAGGGTCTGTCGCTGCTTGGTTGGGTGTCGCGGTCACTGTTGGTCGTTGCAGATGATGGGCTTCCATATGTCTGCAACGAGGTAACCTGTATCTATTCACATTCCTAGGATGTTTAGGAATCTCTATGGACTGTCTAATTTTTCGATTGTAATAGTGGGAAGAATTACAAAGTAAAAAAAGTCGCACTGAATAATTTGTGGTGGCCAATGTCTAGATGATGTTCAGCGATGGCCGATTTCGAGTGGAGCGTCCAACGTTCGCGTTCTATCAGACGAATTTTCACAGAGCGTCTTGTTTCGCCGATATACACCAAACCACACGGATAAGAGATTCTACAAACGCCTTTACTCGCTAAGGGAGAAAATTTGTCTTTGGGAGACGGAAGAATGTCTAAAACCTTTTGATCGTTTTGATGTTTTCTTTTTTCAAAATGTAACCTATTCTATCCGTTACCTTGTTGATATAGGGAATATAAGCGGTAGCTAGATTGGTGGTAGTGTTATCGTTCGTTAGTTTACTGACTGCACGAAGATGTTTGCTGAGGAGGGTCTTCCCTTCATGATTCAGCTCGGTGAGAAGATTTTTGGGTTCAGAGATTATCACCGAACCAAGGAGTTGATAACTAAGAACTTTTGGGCCGGGTGATGATGTGAGGTGGCATTGTGTGTGGACTTTCGATAAACGGAGTGACCTAACCTATCGTAGGAGCTACGCGTGACTTGTACATCAAGGAACTAGTGCCGTTATAACACTCCCGTACCGTTATGTTATACTTTCATAGTGAAATTGATGATGATTGAAGTGGTCTAGCAAATCAGGAAAAGGGTCTTTGCAATGAGGCCAGATAATGAAAGCGTCATCGGAATATCGAAACCATACCGTAAGTTTTAGGCTCTCAGATCCACCATCTCGTTCGAGGAATTATCCTGTGATAATTAGTTCTTAATATATTCGACACCTCTGGTCACCCATCTATCTGCTAATATAATGATTTATTCGTTTCCGTACTGAAGTAACTAAATTGGAATGTTAATTATCGTTAAACAAATGAATTGTGAAAAGTGCTGATTTTTAAGGAAAACAGGTGGTGAAATCTTATTTAAGGTCCTGGAAACCCTAAGTGTACAGTGTAGTGCAGATTCAATGGGAAAGCGAAAACGTACAAAGTTGTCTGTTCAGAATAAAGGAATTTGAAAGAAGACGTGACAAGAATCAAATCGTACAGTGTTAGAAATTCCACAATAAGTGACATTTCTTTTTTATTCTAGCTACTGATGAACAGATAATTTCGTCATTAATAGTGGACAAACAAACAATAAGGGAGGAGACGAGGGCTCCACATAAGAAAGATGTACCGCATAAAGAAGGTCTGAAATGTTTTCACGAGTGGAGTATAGAAAATAACACAGTAGATCATTGATTCACATTTTAATGTTTAATACTAAAACTTTGTTTAAAATAAAAGTTTGTTGTGTATTTTTTTTTTTTTTTTTTTAATTCATATATGTATTCCTAAAACAAAAATTTAAAACAGTTTAAGTGGAAGCTAATTCGCTAATTCGAACAAATACTTGGTTGTAGACCGTAATTTATAGCGCAGCACAGGCTGTTCTCTAATGGTAGTACTGTATATCAATATACATAAATGAATTGATGATTAAAAACCACGAAATATTAAACACTCTGCACAAGAACACGATTAAATATTTTAAAATTATTTTACCACAATTACGAGACTCATTCAACCAATACTTTGGGGAAATTCTAGAAAGGTAGGAACAACTGTAGATGACAATGCATCAAGAACATGGATCGGGGATAACTGAATGGCTGTGTTTGATGTTCGAGAAGCAGGCGGTTCTATAAACGCCGAGAATATTCTCGAGAAAACTATTCATGAGTTTGCTTACACGTAAAGCTTTGGTATATACAGGACCAGTTAAAGCTAAAGGGACATTTTTATTTGTATCCACTTTCTTTTCATTTTATTTTGTTGATCTATCCTATATC